>NW_024121532.1:3442526-3473592 GCF_016745375.1 Pimephales promelas
CGATAAAGGGTGCCATGTGCGTAGTATAGCGCCGTTTTGTCATATAGCGTTCTATATGACGTTAAGGATTGAGAACGGGCTCTCATGTTGCATCAGTTGCTTGGCTTTGGCAATTCCAGCTTTTTTTTTTTTCCAAGATTTTTTTTTACCTTAAAAATAATGTTTTCAAAATTGTTCCAGTGGTTCATCAAGTCGTGACATGGTGAAATGCACTTATGCCACCGCTTTGCGGCCCTTTATCTGATATATCCACGCTATGTAAGATTGCCAGATCGGGTCGCGTTTTTGTAGTCCGAATGAGACATAAGAAAACTACAAATTTGACTTGCTTTACGGAAAGCATTACAATTGGCGATAGGTAGAGCGTACTCGACATTAGACTACAACATATAAGAAACCTAGCAGCCGGGGTAGTTTTTTGAAATGTCATCATGATTCAAAAGCCGGTGCTGGAGAGCATGTGCACGTGTGACAGTAGGATGCGGTAGGCTAAATTATTTACGACAGTTTCCGCTTCCAACCTGTAGGGCGACCGCAGAGAAAAAGTTACTTGGTGTTGCTTTAACCCTCTGATACCTAAGGCCATATTTACTTTTATAATGAAAAAGATTGACATTTCCTTTGTAATTTATTCCCTCAAGTGCTGCTCTAACATTAAGCTATCAAACTTGACTCCAGTGACAACCATCAACTGACCTTAGTTTAAATAAATGTATTGTAAATGATGTGCCTGTCTGTGTGATGGATAGCGTTGTGAGTTTTTCCTTTATGTTGTTAGCACACATGGCACAAGACTCCCTGAGGCGGACAGAGTTTGTTGATACTGTAACAGGATCTCCCACTATCCACACAGAAGGTTCTACCACTGCTGATTATGTACACACAGCACACAGCTACACATCTTACTAGGGCTGTTCCAGTTACGGAGAAGGAAGAAAAACAGGAGGACTGTGGGGGATGCTCTGAAGGAGTTGTAGGTTATTGGGGTGCCAGGCCGAGCTGCGTAGCCTACTTAGTGTACAGCTGCAACTAGGCCAGACTGTTCCTGAGAGCAGACGTGCCAAATGATTCAGCAAGCAGAGACTCCACAGGGACTGAAGTGTCCTCCAGCACAACAGGCACAGTAACACAATTTAGAGTTTTTCTTGAATTTTCATTGGTAACATTTTGCAGTTATTCCACATACTGTGGAAGTGCACACTGTTTCTGAACGCCCTAAAGCGCCTCGATTGTAAATTTGAGTTTTCTTCTGGGAATGTAGCACACATGACAATATTCTTCATTTAAATAATTTCTGCCAAATGCATATGGAGAAAAAAGGGGCCAGGCCAGATTGAGTTGCATTACATTTGTTGAAACTTTAGCATATTTAACCTATATTATAAAAATATTTTTCGTTTATTTGTCACGATACCTTATTCATTAACTAACTGAACCTTTTTTTTAAAATGTTTACTCTTTTGTTGTTGTTTATGTATAAATATTTATTATCTTATTTATTAGATATTTTAAATTGTTTTAATTATTTTTTGTTATATGTTAGATTATTTATTATTCATAATGCTAATTTATAAATTAAATACCATGTACACCCACTATTGACTTCCGTCTTGGATGATCAGATTGCAAGTGGATGTTAATGAATGTTAAATACAGGAGTAAACTGGGTCCAAAACATTTGATCATCTAATCAATCAAACCACATTCTGTGGAAGATGAAAACGGATTTTGGCTTCATATCACAAGCATTGCGTTGAAATGAGAGTTTTCAGCTTTGATTTTAACTAAAATTGTTTTAAATATCTCGTTCAATAGAGATATTTTTAAATTTTTTACATTTGAATTTATTCATTTATTCAGATATTTAGTATTTTACATAAGTTACACCGACCTTGCAAAACATTGAATTTGAATTAAATTTGAATTCCTCTAAAAGCATTGCAGTGAGATTACAATTGTGTGGGTAAAACTATGTCACCTTATGGTGCATTTTTGATTTGAGCTTTATTTTTATGGAATAGCAGTGGTGAGTGATTAAAACTCTTTGTCTGTCTCACCTGAGCATGTAATAATCAGACAAAATGAAGAAAATATTTTATTCCCATACTTTCCCAAAGCAGTCACGCATCTACAAACAAGCAATGTCACAAAAAGTGACACATTCTGGGTCCCTGTAGTTTACAGACCATGCAAAAGAGAGCAAATCACACTGTTTCTAAAGCCTCACAGCTCTTTATTGCAGTACAAAACACACACACACACACCCCAAGAGAAGGAATCCGGGGAGGCGGGGAGTGTTAGTGCCGAACCAGGCTAATCAGAGCAGGGAAATGAGGCGAGTCCCACACAGGGCTCCCGCACCTAGAGGCCCACTCGCTTGACAGTTCTGATGGATGGAAGTGTCTTCTCGTCTGAGAAAGAGAAAGATATTGGGAGGAAGTTGAAGAAGTGCACTGCAGGTATATGTCGCTGTTGGGTTTCTAGGGTATTTAACAAAGAAAGATAGAGGTGGAGCTTGAGGGGAAGGAGCGAAGGCATAATTAGTCTCAGCATCAGACGGCACACCCACACAATGTCTGACGTATATTGAACAATAACGGCGAGAGCTGGCTAAAATCAACGGTTCAAATCGAATTGGATGGCTATTACATAATATCCGGTAGACATGGTGTGCACAGTTTTTTTTTTTTTTTTATCAGCCTGATGGGAAGCAAAACACCAGTCTTCTACGATAAACTCTTGCGAGCAAGAACTAGACAGTGCATTTTGCAAGTTTGCATGTTGTGTCGCATGGAATCTTAGGACGTATTCAGACTGTTCAAACTTGGCAGGTTCGGTTAAATTAAAACGAACTCAATGCGATTGCTCTGTTTGTGCAGTTGATTTGAATAAGCGTGAACGCTGCCATCCGAATCCTGATGCGCACCAAACAAATGAACAGAGACCCCTGAAAGGTACACTCTTAGAAGAAATGGTTCTATTTAGAACAAGAAATGGTTCCATCCCCCACTTCATATATGGAACTCCAAAATGGTTCTATATAGAACCATTTTTTTTTTGGTAAAAGGTTCTATTGGCCAAATACGGAACCCAGGGTTCTATATAGAACCCAGAGGAACCCTTATTTTAAGAGTGTATTGAACCTTTTAGGGGTTCCAAATACGTAGCACTGATGGAGCATTTTAAGGTTCTATATAGAACCGTTTCTTCTAAGAGTGTAAGTTCCAATCCTCTTCCAAACAAATGTTAGGGCTGTTCAACTGAAATATGAATGCAACACAGAGCAAAGACATCAAAACAAACCTAGAACAGGACAGGATGTCACAAGATACAAACCTAGACAGAATGTTCAAGTATAGTTTGATACAGGCATCAGGCATTAATTTTGATAAGAATGTTAATCTTTTTGATTGGTTCATTGAAGGATTAGTTAATAAGATAAATGCAATTGTTGTTCCATGCAAAAGGCAAGATTCCTTGCCTATTTATTTTCTTTTTCGCTCATTACATTAGATTCAAACTGAAAACCCACTTCAAATAAACCCGAAAACATAACTTATTTTGCTGTAGCGCTGTAGATTCAGAAAACACTGTCCACTGAGTTTTTTACAACACTGTTCTGTTCACATCGGCAGAAGAATGCCGTCGTTGAAGGACCTAAATGTCATAAAATTTGTATTTTTATAACTATTTATAAGATATAAATAAATACTATTAATGATAATTGTTTATATTTAATTAATAAAAAAGTTAAGTGTGACTATGTTTATTTAAAGAAGCTTTTCCAAGAGAGTTTTTACTGTGCTTTAGTTTTTGCCATAAACCGTTTAAGCACAGGACATTTTTCATGGTGCTGGTTAATGCAATGCTTTTACAAATAAAATAAAATATATATTTATTTTTAAATGTTATGTATAACCTTTAAATACTGGTTATTTTTGTTTCCCATTTTTCTATTAGAATACCAGTGCATTTGAAGACCAGGGCAAAGTAAGGCCACAAACGCTGCTGTGGTTTGCCAGTGGTGTCTGAAATAGACCTCAAGTATATGTCTACTGCAAGTGACACTGCAATAAGCTCTGTGGGTATTGTAGCAGGCCAGACAAAAGATAATTACACGTTTTACTTCCTCATTCAGTATCTATAGATGCAACACAGAATGAGGTAGATTTTGAATTGAGCGACAAACTTTCCATGACTTTTATAGAATAGAAACCGTCTCCAACAGTGCCAATTTATCATTAGCAGCATGGTTGGGGGAGATATGGAATGAAAATATTTAGTTAACTCTCATCGGGGTTTCTCCACCACCAAGTCACAACTCACTCACACTAGGCCAACTGCTATTCGTATGTCGCAGGTTGTCAGTCACACAGTGGGGCGTTGTGTTTGTGGATTGTTTGTGTGGCTGAGGAGCTTAACAGAGCAACATGGTTTGAAGCAATGGAGATCAACTAGTTTGTGAGGGACTGAATAGGCTTGAGCTGGTATTTTACTTAAACTGCCAGTCTTTCTTGAAATGTCATTTGGTGAAGTAATATGAACTAATAAAAACGTTGCAATTGATGTGTAGGCATTTGCTAAAGCATTTTAGAAATAATTCATTGTTTTGGGCCTAATTTTATTTTAGGCAAGGAATTTTAATTATATTTAAAATATTTTTTTATGTATTTCTTATATATATATTATTTATTGCAATAAAAATTATACAATACTCAAATACAAATTATATAAAAATAAAAATACAAGGCACACATGGGTCTGTAGTAACCTCAGTGAATCAGCATATTTTTAGAGACGCGTATGCACAATTATGTGTGATTCTGGATAACTGGGTCAGAAAAATTTCCCAGAGGCATTTGGAAGATCATGGAGAGAATGAGCTGTGTTGGTTCAACCTTTGGTCATAGACATAGAAAATAAAAAATGTGTGTTATTTTGTGAGCACACACAGTTATCGTTTTATTTTATACTTGATTAGAATCTCGCCCTAGGGCGACTGTGTTTAACGACTGTATACTGAACCAGTGGCAGGTTCCCATTTAGGCAGAATAAAAGGGTCTAAGGTAAATGGATTCTTTGACATCCCGTGTGCATTCTCACCAGGCTAAGTCGTCTAAGATGTTATCATTTTCATTGTGTGATTATTTATTTTTTCAGTTACATTTAGATTTGATGTCGGCACAACAGGTTTGTCAGATTTATAAAGAAAGATTTTTTTTTAAGTTTTTTTTTAAAACCTGTTTATTTGAACCTTATTGTTGTTTGATTTTAGAGCACCTTATCTTAAGATTTTACAAATGCTATTTTACATCACGGTTATATAAGGTATTCAAGATAAGGTTTCAAACCTAGTTGAAGGACAAAAGCAGAGAATTGTATGAATAACAATATAGTCTGACATATCTTTCACGTTTTACTCCGAAAAGAAATGAAATAATATTCTGTTAACTAGAAAAATAATGTGATGGCTTATAATTGCCCAATAAATGCCTTTGGACATACACTAACGCATTTAAAATGATACGTTTCGTTGGTTTTGCTACATGGATGTAAATAAACGCTGAGTCTATCAGCTATCACCGGGAGGAAGTTTTAGATGATGAGAGAAAGAAATTGACAAGATGTTGGTTGTACACGCAAACTCTTTGTGACTTCTGTAATTGGTGTAAAACATAGCTTGAAGGCTCAGATCTGCATATAACCACAGCTATTGCGTTCGGTCTAGAGCCAGACCGATATATCGGCAGACCGATATTATCGGCCGATATTAGGCATTTTCCAAACTATCGGTATCGGCAGTTATAATGGCCGATAAATGAATATTTCAAAAATAAAATAAAAACGGACGAAACACGCTTAATCCATGTCATGAATGTTGGAGTTGTATAGTTTGTCCACCCGAGGGCTCTCTACACCGTCCCTGCTAACCACAAAGTTAGCTAATGCCACTATCAGTGGAAGACCACTAACGTTAACATTAATGAGCTTTGGTTCCTCTGTTCTGTTGCGACAATAAAAGAAACAAGTTTCTTTTTAAAATGCATTATCATTTTATTTTAGTTAAAACTCATACATAACTACAAATAACTAATGTTAGGGAAATCTGTTAATGTTTTGTTGCGCGTTTCTGAAAAAAAAAAAAAATCGTCCGATATATCGGAACATCGGATTTTAAAACCAACAAATATTTGTATCGGTATCGGCCTTCAAAATCCTTTATCGGTCGGGCTCTAGTTCGGTCCCATTCACACTTCATTAGGCTTTCCCTAGCATTTATTTCAAATGGCGGGTGGACCGACAGCCAGGCCACACCGAATGAATCGGACAGACAGAGAGGTCATCTGGAGCATCTCACTTTCATTTTACATCATGCTGCCTTGAATACAAGCTCACCCATATGCACAAAGACAATATCGTACAAATAGTAAAATTGCCTTGTATTTTTAAAACACAATATCAAATGGACCACTGGGATTGGTTTGCAGCACAACTCTGCTGGTGGAATTAGTCTAACTTTTTGGTTTGTGTCCTTGGGGAGTTTATTTGACAATTGTTTGTTGAGGACAATGCACAAAACAAAAAGGTGTGTAATGTCGTTGAAATAGGATTTTATAACTTGTGGCATTGTGTTTTTGATGGTTTTCTTGCTGCCTTTCATGATACCCCGAGTTATCACATCATGTCACTTGAAGAACAGATGGTTTGTCACTTTGCCCTTTGGTTCATGTTCGATACTGCATTCATTTCTGCATTCAGGTGGCCTTTGTCTGATAAAACGAGACCATGGATCGCATGTTACAAATTCCTCCCTTGCCGCATCCAGCACAAAAGCAGCCTTTAACAGAAGCCCTCTCCATTTCCCTTAGCTATAGATAAGGCAGTCATCCTTGAATTCGGCTCTGAAGCTGGCTGACTTCTGCTGCACTGCAATTAGAAACTCTATCCTGAAGAACCAAAGCAGTTGTAGCCATCTGGACTGATAAGAACTTGCAAGAAAGTCACTACCAGCCACGTCTTGACAGGTCACTGAATAGATAATCTCACTTCCTCGCAATTTCCTATTCCTACAGTATTGTTTTGGAAGTGAGAGCATAATTGTCTCTTATTGTTGGACTGGTCTCTAAATTTCTAACAACACAGAGGGCAAGTGCATTTGAGTGTTGCATCCTCTCAACCTTTTGGTGCTGAGATGACCTTCCCCATTATCATAGTTAATTTATTTTTTAATTGGAAACTACTAAAAGGCTGGTTCAAAATAAAAACAACATTATGAAGATCAAAGGAAGAGAGAAATCAGACAAGAGCTGAAATAAAAGGTTAGAAAGGAATAGTACTGAACGGACACAAAAGCCTTATACAAGTTGTGTACTTATTGGACTGTTATTATAATAATGCATTTTATTGAGGCACCCACTACTAGAGAGTATTAGCCTGGTTAAAACCAGACCATTCTCAGTTGTAACTGACTTATGGTGTGGCAAAGCGTCATAGACAAATCATTTCCAGAGGGGCGTCACCAACGGACGTTGCGGGTAGACCTAAAACCAATCAGAGCAATGAAGGAGATGACATCTCCGAGTGTTGTTCTTTGCTTTTAACAAAAAGGAAACGTTCAAATCGCTTAAAACAGACGCGATAGCTGATTCAAACGACGAGTGATGTTCGACTGCGGCATCCATCTTTGTAATGTGGGCTAAAAAATCTGCTTCAAAATCCCAGCGCTGTCATCATTGTGTAAAGCCTGCCCCAACGTTTCTGATTGGTGGCACGATTTAGACGGATTGGAAATGGGCTTGAATGAGCTCTTTGCCAGACTAACTTTCAGAGCAAATCTAAATTTGCCGGAAGTTGTCGAAGCTAAGAGAGTATGTGTAAAAGTGCAGATATGAAGTATACCAGAAAGTGTAGCTGGTGTCAGTGTATCAATACTGCTAAAAACGAGTATTGAAAAATATTTCAGTATCGATATACGTATACTGTAAACCACTATTATACACTCAAAGTTTTCTGAGGTCATACAATTGCATTGTGACTAACAGACCAACATTAAGTCTTTATTCACAGTATTCATCTTCATTGGACTATTAACAACGACCGAATCACTGAATCAGTGGGTTGAATTCAAGAATCCGTTCACGTCTGATTCATGAACCAAGGATTCAGTCAAGGTTACCAGTGAAAAAAGACTTCAATTCAGTCTGTTTGTCACAAAAAGATATTGTATGATTTCAGAAAACTTGGAATATATAGTGAGTGAGTCAAATGGACCACTTTCTTGATGCTCGTTTTGGAGCTTGCCCTAATTCACACAATTTTTATAAACAAAAATGGCTAAGTAAGAAAGGGTATTGGAAAGAACACAAGGGTAAGTAAATGATCACACAATTTTTATTCTTGCTTTAAGAGCAGAAATAAAAGGCTGAGATGAGGGGGTATTTAACAGTAGGAAAGTCATTGGCTTTATTAAATCTTTTAGTAGCAGGGCAGCCATTTAAGGTAATGGGAATGAGTCTCGTACCCTCAAAGGCAGACAAAGAATGGCATTTCATTGTATATTACCAGCTGGTGTCCCATCATGTAATGTCTATTATGTATGTCCGTCATCATTAGCGCATCCGAATGAAAGGAGCTGTCTGCAGATATTACCACCCACCTCAAATGGGTCTGACATGGTAGATTTAGACTGAGGTACGTGGGGAAAAAAAGAAACTCCATTATCCACGTCTAATATAAAAAAAAAAAAAAGAGAGATAGTACAGTTGATAAAACATTTTCATCCAGAAAAGATTATGCTTTTAAAAAGTTGCTTTTAGGACAAAATGTCTGTATTATTGCAACACAGGCAATTTTGTGTTTAATTCCATGGCGCCACAGCATCTGTGTGTATTTCATTGATATTCGTTCATCATAAGCCCAGCGAAGGAGAGAGACAGACAGACGCTGAGAGGGTAAGGCCCCCACTGGAGCTCTCCCACGTTCCTGCTATAAGCGATTGTGTCATAGCCAAACCATTTATCTTCTTAATGTCGCAATGATGGACAAAATGGAGATTTATGTGCCCTGGTTCTTTATTAATTGAATTTTTATGTGTTTGTTACTTATCTTGTTTGAGACCACAGCATAACAGACTGTATATTGGAACCAAAGAGAAGTGGATAATAGTGGTTTATTTTATTGCTTTGTATTTGACGGAGCAACATTGGACAGAATTTCATTAGAAAAAATATGTCTCTGTTCTGGAATATAAAAATAACCACTACAGAGACATTTATTGTGTTGTATTATGAGCACATATTGTTTGTTTTTGTGTTTTTAACCCCAAAACCACTTCTAAAGAATAGTGTAATTATATTAAACCCTGTCCACAGCATCTGAAGCTTATTTAATTTTTTTTAAACAAAAAAAGTAGGTTTACCTCATAGACATCTGTTGTAAGTGCTCAGAAATATTACCATACTTCTTTATAATAATAATAATAGATATTAACCCAGAATATTCTATTATATTTAAACCTTTTTTTAAAGTGTGACTGACATGTGCATATTAATATTAATATTATAAATATGGCATACACATAAAACGAAAGGTTTAGACTTAAAAGAATATTCTGGGTTAATTTTTTAGTTATGCATGCATGGAACACCGTGTCCTAACTACACGCAACGCGACTGTGAGACGCCACGCGTCAATCAAAAATCACAGCCATTCAGAACAGCATGTGGGCGGAGTTGGAAATGGGTAAGGACATAATCAAATCAAGAAATAACATCATTAAAAATCAAAACATTAACAAAATATACTCATTGACTAATTTTGTTATGAAGTACAGTTGTATGTTTGCATATAATTAATTTTTAACGCTATATTATATGAGATGAGATCTCTGTGTGGGCGGATCTGTCAGCCGCGACATCGCAGAAATAGGAACCGTTTCTAAATTAGAAACTTCGCGTGTCGCCGTAGTTTCTGGTTAGGACAAAAACTCATTCTAGATTAACATGGAAAAGATACCTTTTATCGCGTGCCGCGGCGTCGCGTATAGTTGGGACGCGGTGTAAGTGGCATAAAAATAATAGTATTAAAATGAATGGGCTCCAAATTGGGAAGAGTCCAATGCAATACCGAGAATTTATATTAAATTTTATACTCCATGGTTATACCAAAGAAACGTTAGTCACAAAAACAGACAAAACAGACACCTCTCATTGTGTTTATGCTTCAAAAATTATATTAAAAAAACATAACTATAAAATTACATCTAAACGTATGAAAGTTTCGTTTCAAAGACGGGAGGACAGTACATTTTGAAGACTCTGCCATAATCCCGTTTTCCTCCGCTTTAAATCTCCCCAACCGGAAACTGAAGAAAATCCTTGCGTCAAACGTGGAACTTATGCGTGCATATAGCCTATCCTCCATTAATCTATCCATTCTCCAAACGGGAATATCCCCGTGGAAATTTAATCACAGAAGTTTTAAAACTTTTAGTATTAAAGGTGTGTACCACGTCACAGTCTTTCATGTTTCTTGCCAGTGGTGAACAGGTACTTTAGAGTTAACCAGAATAATGTGTACTGAGGAGGAACCTGGCACAGATGTTGCCTCAGTGTCGTCCTAACCGATCTCTAGAGTAAATGTTCAGAAGTCACAGTGTTGCGATGGAGGTCCATTCCCCTGAGAAAGTACCTCACTTTGTAAAGGGTTACAAATGCCTGGCCCTTCAGAAACATCTCTCCTGAGCAGTAGGGCGCGCAGACACCTGGCTCCATTTTGCCGCTGAGGTCTGATGACTTTTATCCTGGCTCTGTGAGCGACTCCATCCATCACGGTAAATTTTATCTCCTGTAACGATCCCTCGTTTCTCAGCCTGTCTGGGGTCTAATGGAGGAGAACGGAGATGGATTGGGAGGTGGGATGTCGACAACAACTTTTGGGCATGGACCTTTCGAGGATACCCCCTGCCTTTGGTGGAAATTGTGTTTTGTAATTGCGTCAGGTTAATTATTATTGTGGTTTTGATTGCTTTCCTTATGGATCGGTCAAAGCCCTTGATCTGGTTGGTTCTCCTGCGGTCAGACAGCAGGGTTTATGCGATGCGGTGTGTTTCAGGGGTTAATGTGCGTATGATGCTCAATTATCTGTCCTCACTTGTTCTCGATCAAAGGGCCTGACGTCAGAGCATGACTTTAAATTAGATTGTTAATTCAATTTTGGGCTTGTTTTTGTTGTTTAAAGGCCAGTGAAGCATGTAATGCTACTTGATAAAATAAGTTTGGCATACTGGACCGTTATCCTGAGATGCACTGTCTGCCTTTATCAGCTTGGCTTTAATTGGCCACTTATGGTACTGAGTCTCAATGGGTACTTGTGTTTTTTTTGCATGTCAATGTAAATTTTCTACATGGCAGGTCAAATTAATTTGATGTTAAAGCACGAATGTTGATGAATTATAAATGTATAAAACCAGGTAAATTATTTGGATATGAATCATGAAATTAAGCACCACCCCAAAAGTAAACATTTTCCTATAACATAATGCCTTGCACTTGCTATTTAAAACACAAGCTCATCACCAACACAAAATAATGAAGAAAACAAAAATGAATTATATCATCTTCAGCTAGATGTTTTCCGGTGGAAAGCATTGTTTAAAAAATAAAAATCTCTCTTGAATCATGAGGAAAACCTACAAGTGGTTGCTAGTAATGCTTTCTATTTTTACTATAGCCTCCATGATTCATAGTGCTATTTAGAGGGATTCAACCTTTGTATCACAGTGCAAGCTGATATTTTGCATTTCATTATGTCCTAACCTTAATTGTGGTGTTTTTAAAGCAATCGATAAACCCCTGCATTAGATCTGTCATCATGAAATACACCACTCAGCATCTGTTTTACCCTCAAGGGTTTTCAGATGGTTTTATGTTATCAGGATCATATGTGGTCAATATCACACTCAGCGTTGCTCCTTTTTGTTTTTGTTGGGAATCGTAGTGAATCGATTTACTGAAACGGCGTTGTGATTGACAGAGGCTTATTGACTTATTGTGCACATGCTTTCAAGGGGTCCGGTACTATAGTCATCCCTCAATTTGCCATCTACACACGGCTAGGAATCAATGGCAGCTCGGTCAGAAAACAACATGCCCCTCTAGTGCATTAATGGGTTGCTAATTAACCGATGCTTTTATCTGCCAAATCCATGAATCCTTTGAAGGGAAAGTGTAGTTAAATTCCTGTGAATGTGCATTTACTGCCTCCTTTGATTGAAAAGGTTGTATTGGCTGAGTAGCCTTTTTCTAAGACACTTATGCTAACTGCAATGCTTTCTGCTACTTCAGTGGTCTTTTTAAAACTTTGGTAGGCTTTGTTGAACTTGGTTTCATCAATTAATGTGCTTTTCTGAAAATGTTGCCTCAGAGAAAAGCTGCTCTGTGGGAAGAATTGGATGCAGTCTTTGTATTTGTATTGCACTATCGATCTTAAAGCTCTTTTGCAATCAGTATGAAGAATCGGATTGGTAACAAAATTGCTCACTTTTATTCATCGCCACTGATCCTGTTACTAACTCCCATTTCTAAGTTTTTTAAGTGAATGAAGTGCAAAGAAGTGCTTGTCTAGTGCTAGTCAATGCTTGGATTGGTTCAGCAAAGGCCACTGTGAAAATAAATGGTGAAAGTCTTACAGGAGTCATATTATTGGTTTAATGTTTGGCTGTGGACATTACTCATTCGTGGTCGTATTAGACTCATTATAAGTAGTAGTATAATATAAATGTAATTAATTTTTTGTTTTACTTAATATTTTGAATATAATATTATCAGCAACAATTATAAATGTATATAATATATATTGTTGTTGTTGTTATTATTACATTTAATGGACACATGCTTTGTGATTCATGAAGAAATTCGTAACAATTTACAATAAGGCTCATGAAATAAAAATGTACAATCCAAAAAATGCTGGGTTGTTTCAACCCAAATTTGGGTAAAATATGGACAAACCCAAATGTTTTACAGTTGAAAGTGCAAGTTGAAGTTGGGTTAAAATTTGAAATGACATTTTTAACCCAACATTTGTGTTTGTCCATATTTTACCCACATTTGGGTTCAAACAACCCAGCATTGTTTAGAGTGTATACAATAAAATCAACAGCTAATTCTAAAAAAAGTGATCTCACAGTATTGGTTTTTCATGCAAATTCAGCACAAAACATCTCCAATTTATTGCCCTTCATCACATACTAATTAAAATATTGGCCTGTTGCAATGGTTATGTAGTTGTGCCAAAGTAAAGGATTGCCGTCTGGTGTTGTGAGGAGGCCTGGGATCTAAATGACATGAGGTCTCTGGGCTCAGATGGCCAAGCAAAGGGTCATTGCCGCCACAAACACTCATTACCCAATGTCCTGTCTCCAGGAAAACCTCTTTTTGAGCTGTCTCATTTGATGAGAAAGATGAGAACTGCTCTGAAATAGAAACTATGTCACTCTAGAAACTACTCATAATTGTAGTTTAGCTACAATCTTAAAAATAAAGGTTCCAAAAGGGGGGTTTGTGGATAGTTCCATTTATTTCTTAGTGTAAAAAACATTTTAATAATCTAAAGAACCTTTTTTTCATTATAAAGAACACTCCGTGGAACCGTTGATGCCAATAAAGAACTTTTAATTTTAGGAGTGTACACTTGACAAAAAACTATATGGATACAATTCAACATTTGCATTGAATGATTTGAGGATCTCAGTTGGAATTACAGAATGAAATGCCATTTGAACAGATCAATTTACATTTAGTTGCACTAATAATGCAATACCACTAATATTTACTTTCCCCAAACGTTTTGTCAGAGCCTCAAGATGCAGGCACAAATGATTTATTTTCAGTTTATTTTGGCATTTGTACAATCCACCATGTTTTTTTCCTGTCCAGCCATTGCATCACACAAACCCACTTGAATTTAGTAACTACAAGTTATGTTCTTGTCCCATCCCATGCAGCATGTTCCCAGAATTCTCCAAGGACTGGTCCTTTACTGATCAAACTAGAAAACATGGAATTTATGAGCTCTGCATTACATAACAGACATGCAATCCAATGAATACAGATGTCTGTTTGCAACTAAGATGCAGATGACATTGATTGACTGCTTGTGATTTACATAATTACACTGCATTTCCAATAAGAAACACCGTTCGCAGGATGTTCTTGCTGTTTATTTAAAGCATCGCTGTGCCATTCTGTCTGGCTGGAAATGAACTGCTTTGGAACGGTTGCAGGGACAATGTACATTAATTGACATTACTGTATGCACCAGAATTAGCCAAAAGGCTACATCTGAGATCAAAATTGTCTATTTGGTTAACTCCTGCAATGAGCAAGAAATCATTACAAATTACCTGGAGAGTTGCATTTTAAAAGGTTAGTTAATATGAAATTGATAAATGTGGATCCCCCCAATTGCCAGCTAGTGTCAAATAATTACTGTGCTCGTTCGCAAGAAATTGTCATATTAAACGTAATGCTTTTTAACATTTAGTGAAGAAAATTTGACAGTTTGCCCACATTTAAGTTGCAGTGTTTGCCAAAAGTGGTTCTTTTTCGGAACTGTTCACTGAAAGGTTTTTACCTACATGGTTCTTTTTAAGAATTTGCTCACTGTTTTAATTAAGTCACACGATCTTAAGTCTTTATTAAATTCTGGTATCTTCAGTCCAAGTCTTTGGATTTTTGGTGTGAGTCAAGAAAAGTAACAGCACATAAGTTAAAATTGATTTAAAAAAAACTTATCAGTATAAATATTTTGCTGATTAGTTTTTAATTGCCAAATAAATATTGGCAGACTTTGCAATTGGCACTTCCTTCTTTCACAAAAACAAGTCATTTTGGGCAAGGTCAAATGTAGAAGGAATATTTCAGTAATTAATTATCTTCTTCCCCGCCCTTTATCTATTCAAAGAGCCCATTTACGTTTGGACATTTCTCAGATCTCTCTAATCACACTAAAATCACTCTAATAATTAATTTGCAGATGGCTCCTGGCTGAGATCCGTTTCTGTTCCTCTTGTTTACTTCCATTCCCATGAGCTTGCCTGCTTGCCTGCCTGTCCGCCTGTCCATCATCAATGTCACATGTGGCTGATCATGTCCCATGTTCCCTCAGGGAGACCAGTCAGAATGGCACGTGTCTCTAGTATTAGGGATTACCCCTCACAAACTCATGACATGTTGTCATGTGCATGCTAGATAAACAGAGCCTGCCCCAGTGTCATATTTACCACAGGCCATCTGATTTCAGGTCATTGATCAATGGCTGTTTCACTTGTACAATGCTGTGAAAAGTGTTGTTTTGGCTAATCGCTCAAATGAGAGGCGTTTGCAGATTATTTATTTCATTAGAGGTGGTAATCAATAGACAAATAGCGGGATCATTGATTTTTGTTGTTTTTTTTGTTGTTGCTGCAACACAACTTGTGCGCATGAGATATCTGTGGAGGAAATGGATCATTTGGAAGTGATTTCACTTCACATTTCGCTGGATAAGCTATACATTTGAATTGCAAATACTATTTAAAAAACAGTTTGAACATGGTGAAGAATCGTAAATCTTTCTTCATTTTACTTTTATATATGTTTTTGTTTGCCGAATTCTTTCTTTTATCTTGCTTTTTTTAAACAAAAGAATCTGGAATTGACTTTGGGGCTTCACTGTATTTTGTCCTGAAGAAATATTTCAAGTATGTTTTTTTTAAACACCTTGTAATATTTCTGTCCAGCTATATGAGTGCAGACTCCAGCTATATGAGAATCACGTTTTTTTGATTTCTGCAGCTTTGTGGTTGGTCCATGAGGGAGAAACTTTGAGGCCATTTAAGTTAATTTGCCAAGTCGTATTCAATCTCCAAGTCATATTCAATCTTTCATGTATGATGTAATGCACTTAAGCTCTTTTTGTGGTTGAACATGCATTTGGCTCTTTATGTACTTAGATTTAGTATGTGGTGTTGTTTTACCACTGATCCTCCTTGGGTATTATAGGATTTGAACTTTAAAACCACTCATCATTGGGGAAATTTGAAAAACAGAAGCAGACAGACTAAGAGTCAAGCTCGGTAGCAGAGCAGTGAAATTATATTTTTTAGGTTTTAAGTTTCAATCGGTTATGCTCTTTTTATGTTCATTCTATTTTTTAGGTTTTTAAATTTCAGCTTAGTTATGATTTTAAGTATACATTTTTTCCATCCGTCCATCCATCCCATTCATCCATCCATCCCATTCCATCCCATCCCATTCATCCATCCCATTCCATCCCATCCCATCCCATCCCATTCCATTCATCCATTCCATTCCATCCCATCCCTCCATCCATCTCCATTCCATCCATCCCTCTGTGGTTAATTTGATCCAAACCCCCAACTATACCAATCCAGTAAATATGAACCTAAGTATTTATATTTATAGAGGAATACAAGAACAACACACTTAAACTTGTGAAACCAACTCAAGCCAAAAGCAGTTTTGCATCATTTTAATTCTTGCAATCCTTCATTGTGAATATTTTTGAAGACATCTCATTGAGCGATATTTCCCGGTATTCACATCACGTCTCACATCACGTTGCTTGCCAAGGTCGTAACAGCCTTTATGAGCTTAGTTAGCCACGGGCTTGTCAGTGCAAAATTTACTGTTACAGGAAATCCAAACAATGGTTTCAAAAAATGCATGTATTTTGATGACATGCATAGCTCTGTAAATCACCTTACAAGGTTTTAGTCAATACTGTCCACAAAGTCTGAGACACTGAAGAATTTTTAATTTTGTCCCCCGCCCCTGCCCGAGCATGTGATGGACATTTTTCAGTTCTTCACACGGTGGTCGTGTGATAGACCAAGTCACAACAAGTGATTGGATTCTTCTTCCCGTTCTCTCACCTGCCTCATGGTTTTGCCCCCCATGTTTTCAAAGCTGACATATTTCAGTCAATATGCCCTTAAAAACTTAATATGTCTTACAAGCCAGTTCTTGATTCTCAAGGTCATCATAGTCTGTGGCTCAAGGGATGGGACCTTCCTTTTGACAGCGACTGTCATAGCCATGTGAAAGTGTCCTTCAACTTGTGTGTTACATAACATGCTATATGTCATCTGGACATCAATCGACCAGGCAGAATATGACATTTCAACTTTAAAACAGGAAGAACAGTACTTGACATTAAAAGTGCCGTCATCAAAATCTTGGAAATGAGCAGTCTTTCATAACACCATCAGATGATTAAAAAGATGCCATTTATAACAATGCATTATGAAATGAGGATGCTGCACTTAGGATGCCGCTATTATGAAGACATAAACATAAAATCTATCTATCTATCTATCTATCTATCTATCTATCTATCTATCTATCTATCTATCTATCTATCTATCTATCTATCTATCTATCTATCTATCTATCTATCTATCTATCTATCTATCTATCATATATATATATATATATATATACAATATATAAGCATGTGTATAAACTCAAGCACAAATATTTTTCCAGATTTCCAGATTTTCTGTGTCAATGTCCTTAATATATTTATAAGCATAATGATTATTCTAATCAATTTCTTTCTTTCTTTTTCATGATTCATGATGTCACCATCATTCTGTTGACAGGTAAGATTACAGTTCTTTTGCTTTTCCTACCCACAGAATGATAAAACGTTTCAAGTATCTACCTCCATATCAGTTTATAGCAAATGAAAATAAATGAGTGCCATTATGCAATTTCAGTTGACATTCATCACTCCACCCTCAAAACCCTTCCATGGGAAAATCCTTTTAAATGTTGGCATATCAATCTCACATATTCCCTCAAAATGGTTTATGGCGACACATTTGTTAGATCTCTATCATTCGTCTCCCTTTTGGTCTGACCTCTGAACTTTAAAGCTTGGAGAATGTGATTGTGACCATAAAGTTCAATTGGTCTCTCTGAATTACCTTCACCGACTGGTTTTCCTCCCACCGTTGGGAGTTGTGCAACGTGTGATGCTCAGAGCTTATAAGAATAATGAGAATATAATGGCATGTTAATGAGCACATTAGACTTTAACAAAGAAAAACGTGCCTGTTGGCCTCTGACTGCCCTCAAGGTGGGATGGCATAGTATTTGTTTCAGAGGCAAGTGTAATTGTGAATGGTGAGGTTACGGCTGACCTGAGACCTCCGTCTTGATTAATGGCTTTTGGACTGAAACACACACTCTCTTACAGCTGTTCGTTTTTGTCTCTCAAGTTCTCTTCCAGTTTCATCAGGTAATTTAGATCAAATAGTCGTCTGGTTGTGAATGTGGTTCATGTGAAAGGCCCTATTGGGGAAGTGCCTCATCTGTTGTGAACAGTTTAGGTTGCTGTATAATTTTAGTCTGGACCATTTTGCCCTTCCAAATTTTAAATTAGTACCAAGTTGGCAATATTAGCCAGGACATTATTAAGCTCATTTATCTTCACATAAACTTCGCTGTCATGAATCAGAAACCTCTTATTGGCTTTTAAACAAAATATTCACGCAGAAATCCCTTAAGGGATCCCTAACTTTTCTAAACAAACTTTGCTCGCGATTGCAATTACAGAGTTGCACTTTTAAATGACATTATAATCTTTTTCCCAGGACAATTCTTCATGTTAAACAACCAAAACTTGTCCTTTTGCTACCCTATACACAACATATACAATTTCCTTGAACCTTGAATTATATTTGTATAACTATGCAATGAAAAACTCAAGAGCAAAATAACTGCAAGAAATGAAACCGTAAAACTGAACAGAATGTGTATTGTCAATTGCTGGGCTGAGAGGGCTGTAGCCTAATGCTTTTCAGTGGGGGAGCTGTAAGTGTTTTAGGTCATTAATCCTGTGGCACCTGGTTTTGAGAATGATTTGCTAATTTTAGTACAGTGATTACTGATAGCTGGGAATCTTTAAAGGGGGGGGGGGGGGGGGGTGTATTGCGAGTTGGCAGCAGTTGTTGGGCCACAACCTGTTAGTGGGCTAAGACTTGATCATTTTAAATGTATTTGCATGTATAATTTCAGACGTAATGTTTTAGTTTTATCAAATGCCAGCGCTGGCTTTATAGCTACTTAGTTTTTCTTTACTTAGTTTAGTGTAGCTATTTTGTGTCTACTGTACAACAAATGCATACAAATGCAACATTTTGGACCTGAATTTGTATATGTACTAATTTTGTAAATGTATTTATCATGTTTATATACTTTATGACGTAGTTTTTCGATTTGATCAAGAACGTAAACCAAAGCCAACGCTATTTGTGTACATAGCCAGTTAGTTCGATGCTATTTTGTGTAAGACAAACATGTATAGGCCTAAAGTTAAAAAATGATCGTCGTAATCGCAGCAAACTTTAACTGCTGTTATCAGTGTACAGGATGGTTTTAACACAGTTTCCACATAGGCTACACCTAAATAAAACGATACACTGAGTAAAGTTTTGTGAATAGATAAACGGTTGTTCATTATATCGATCAGGATGTAAACCTGTCGTTCAAATGACAGAGGAGGAAGCGGCTTACAATAAAGGTGAAATTTATGAAAAATAAGACTTTTTAAAAAAGAAAAACCACAAATACATGTTATATTGAACTCCATAAACACAATCATGCAAACAAAAAAGCAGTAAACCGCCTCTTTAAAACTGAGGTCTGGGTAAGTGCACTGTGATTTACACTTGTAAACCAGCCCTCGAGACAAATTAGGCTCATATTAAATCAGTAAAAATGGGAAAGACATGATATTATATAGAATTTTAAATTTAATTTTGTATTGTAAATGTATTATATGTATTCGTATATAATTGATTTGTTATTAGTATTGTTATGTGTGTATATATATATATATACACACAGTATATAGTCCAAAACTATATAAAACATTTAGTCTAAAAATATTTTTGTTTATATCTATAGTGTAGTGTTTGCCTTTGTGGATGCAGTAAAAAAAAAACACAAGGACAGCTCCAGACAGGCACTAAAACATTGATGTCTGGTCTCGTCACCCTATAGTCCAATATAACACAGACTAGATGGGCCGTCAAGGGGCACATTGATGCAAGTCACCTTAATTTACCCTCCTTTTGGGTCAATAACTGAGACAACCTCCAGCAACAGTTGTGGAGTCAATACTGGTTAAGTGCAACGCCAAAGAGTGTTAAAATAGGAGAATCATCACATAATTGGTGATAATGGGAACAAGATTTGTCCTATTGAAACAAAGGCCAGAGCACCACTGCAGCTTTGAACAACTGTTATCAGACTGTTTGACAAGAGAGATAAAGAGAAACTCAATAAGGGCATTGCTTAACTAGACAGTAGTGCTTAACTAAGCTAAGAAAAGTAAAGCAAAGATAGCAGTTGGTCCTCTGGCGTTAATTGTGAGTATTTTTGAGGGACTGTCTAGATGCATTTATTAAGCTTTCACCGAGGGTCACATATGTATGTGCATTAATTATGAAAAGTGTTTGTCTTTTTATGGCCCAGAGATTGCTTGGCCTTGAAATGATCTCTCCTGGCGGAGGAAAGCCGCTCGCGTCACGTAAATGTTCCCATGTAAAACCCTTTATAATGCAATGCTAATGTTTTATTCATATTCATGAGACCTTTTCTCAAAAAGGCAGATGAAATGATAATAGTGTTTAATTAGTTAATGAAGGGGGTGAGATTCAGGTCAGGTTGTATTAAAAATGGTGAAGTCAAAGATTTCATTGTCTATTGCCTTTTTCTTTAGAGAAAGAAGTACTTGAGTCAACTTTGGTGAAATGGACAAATTGGGGTGTAACATCCGGTGAATGAATCACAGAATCTTTCTGATTAGATTTAGCAGGTTAAACCTGATTGCACTTACTTGATGTGCCAGTTGAAGTACTGCAAATCAGACGTTGAACACCTATTACAGACCTGCAGGGATTGTGTTAGTGTAGTGTACCGTTCTGGAAGCTTGTGGTGGTTGATCATTAAATGTGTTGAAAAGATGACCTGCAGTTAAGGAACATTTAGAAATATATTGTGAAGAGGACACAGAGAGATTGCTTTTCCTACATCGCACTATTATAGTATTTTAGCAGATGCTTTTATCCAAAGTGACTTGCAGTACATAATGTGGAATGAACGTCCACCGTGTGCAGTCTGAGGTATACATTTGCATTTATGCATTTGGCAGACGCTTTTATCTGAAGGCGACAGACAGTGTATTCAAGCTGTGTATTTTATCAGTTCGTGTGTTCTCTTGGAATTGAACATACGACCTTGGTGTTGCCAGCGTCATTCCCTACTGTGTGAGTGTATTGAGGGTTTTCAGGACCTAAAGTTTTTCCATAATTTTTTGAATATCAATAAAGCAAATAAAACTGATGACCTTTTATAATTAATGTTGTTCTGCCTGGTGTAGTGAGACTAATATCTCAAGTCTAGTGAGTTTATCCTTCTCACTCTACATCTTCAATATTGCTGTTGTCATGGCAATCAGTTTCTTGTTTTTTCTGTTATCTGTGCATGAGAATCAACTTTTCAGTGTATGACAACTTTTGAGATTTTCTTTACATTTGTGCTATATTTCTTCTGGACATTAAAAAGTCATGTTGTGAATATGTGAAGTCATATGTGCCAACTTAGGGCCAGATTTACTGAATTACTGTCAGGATTTACTAAAGACAGTTAAAGACAGGATTTACTAAAGACAGTTATTATTGCTTATGCATTTGTAGGAGTTTCCCTTTCAGATAATTTGCCGTTTAGTGAATCTGACCTAAAATTCTAAAAATTCACTGTGTGTGTGTATGTTTTGTTTCATCAAAGGAAATTCAACAGGTGCCAATCTACCAGCATTAGGCTACCATTATAGGAAGTTATAAAATATACTGCGCCGGAATAGACTTTAGGCTATAGAAAAACCAACACGTAAAACACTTTTCAGACTGGATGGAGAAATCCAGCTTTATGAATGAATGAATGAATGAATGAATGAGCCATTTATATAGCGCTTTTATATGTCCAATAGGCCTACACTCAAAGCGCTTTACAATCATATCAGAGAATCTCTCCTCAACCATTAGTGGTTATTAAATCTTAGGAAATCACAGGAAGTCTAAAATTAACTGATAGCACCAAATGTGAATAAAATTAGTCTTTGAGCAAATGCAATGTCAGTTCAACAATAGTTTGACCATTGATGTTTTTTATTTGATTTGATGAATATGTGCTATTCTAAAGGGACTGCTTAGTAATCATTAAAGTGTTTGTGCGTCTCTTCCTCTGATCTTTCCTGACCTGAAATTTCAATATAAAGGGTTGAGGCTAGCGGTCTTTACTTCACATATTTTAACAGCATTCATTTTTGTGAAAAATTACTGTTAGAAATCTAGAAGATTTTTTTTATCCTCTAGAATATGTCAATTATGTAATATATTACTTGCATTAAGCTACAAAAACCTGTGAATGCATGTTCCAAATTTGTCTTTCCCTATCGGCAAGACTTTCTGTCTTCTGTAGAACACAAAAAAGAATATATTTAGTAAAATGTTTATTTTTATTTCCTTTTTTGACCAATATGGAAAAGGTGCTGGTAATTTTCTTCCAGGACATTATAAGTTAATTTTATGGACATTTCCTGCAACCAGAAAACATAACACAATGCTATGTGTAATTTAAAGTACGGGGGAAACACCTGTGAAATATCCATTCATTTTAACTGTGCCCTATTTTTACAGACATTTCACAGTGTGCAATGTTCTTTTGGATGCCATTGACTTTGATTGTATGGACAAAAAAAAAAAAAAAAGCTTTTTTCAAAATAGCTTTTGTGGTTTGCTCTGAAGAAAGTAAATGATACAGGTTTGGAACTGGATTCATCATATTTAAAGAGCAGACCCCAGAAACCAGCTGACATGTTTATACACTTAAAGTATTCTCTCAAATGTTCTGCATCAGAATCACATTGTAGGCGTCCGAAAAGCTTTTGACATCTCACCATATTAACACACTTTATTCCACCAAAAGTAGCCGAACACCTTTACATTCCCAATTCACAGAAACCAGAAACCCAGATAATTCATTCAGGATCCTCTACCTGCCCACTCCCGTAGAACATGATCTTTTGAAAACGAATGAGGAAATAAACACAGTTACACGACCCACGCTGTCCTCACTCCACCAGCAAAGATTCCCTCACTGTCCACATTTAATATTTCAGTGCAATCTCTCCAGTGCGCTGTTATGCAATACACCTAATTTATATGGCTACTCTTCATGTTTTATGCATTTTCATAATCAGTGTCCTGCCATGACAAAAATGCTTTTATGTTATGTTATCGTGATTTTGAAAGACATGTTCTTTGATCAACATATTTTGCTGATCCTGGATCAACATCCCTGTCCTATCCCTTCCCCTAAACCCAACCCATACCCATAATTTATCCCTAAAAGGGAAATGATAGGTGAATAACACTAATGTAGAAGTGCCTAACCCTGGTTGTAAGCCTATTGACATAAACTTTAAACGTGCCTCTCAAATCTCATTGGTCAGTTGGAATGTTGTTCCAGGATCAACAAAGATGTTGATCCGGAAACATTTTGTGCTTTAATAGGCATTTCATATGCTATAGGTTACGATGGCATACATAGTAAAAGTCATGGCTGATAACCCAAAGGGCTGTTGTTCATAGGACAATCTGTGAACTGTGAGTATTTTTGAGTCATGCCCCTGAGCAAGAGTCCTAGCATCATGTTAGGGACTGCCCCTGTAGAAAGTGGCTTTGTCTATGATGATTAAATGATGACATTTGTCAACATTAGTTAGCATGGACAACTAAGAATGAACAATATCTCTAGTCTACAGCATTTATTAATCTTGGTTCATTTTAATCTCAAAATCTAGTACTACATTTTTAAGATTAAAGTTTTATCTGTTAACATTAGTTCATGCTTTGTGAACTATAACATCAACATTTTCATTTACTAGCATTAACGTATTTTTGTATTTATTTTTGGTTAAAGACACTAAAATTGGACACTAAAGACACTAAAATTTGTCAATATTTTGTTGTCATATTCATTACATTTAGTCCATTTATTTGGACTGAAATGCTTAGAATTTTAGTCGACAGAACAACAATTTCATTTACAATTTAACTCTAAAATATAAATAACTAATTTAATAATGTACAAATTATGTGTTAAATTATAATAGACCAAACTTGTATCATCATATAAAAGATTTATCAACAAATCAAATCAAATATTCCATGGTGTATTTATTTGATATTAAGGCTGAGCATGTATATGCAACAGTAAGGACTGTGTATTTATATAGGCTGTTCATATCACTGTCACTCAAGGCAAGGTCGTGTGCTCTTTTTCTGCACACCGAGACGCCTTATCTTAAATCATTCGCAGATCAGCTCTATACACAGCTGAAACCTAGAGGGACAAACGTTGGGGAAAAGTTATTGGGTCCTTCATCATGATGAGTCAGATGCAAGGCGGCTCTTTAGCTTGAGGTATTGCAGTGAGCTTTACTGTGTTAGGAGCTAAATCGAGAGGTTTTCTCAAGAGGAACACATCAAAATCAGGGGAATCCAGAGTTTCTGCAATGATGCTGTCAACACTATGTTCAGTTTAGCTTTAGTTTCACGAACTCTTATTATGTTTCTATTTTTTTTGCAGTCTATATATGTTCCTGTTTGCACATCATTCATTAGTTGTCATGGGCCGTTTCTCAGTATGCGTTCTTGTCTGTACTTGTGTTTTTATGGACTTGTGAAACGTCTTCTTCAGTCACTGCCCAAGTACCGTTCGAATTCAAAGTTCACATCTAGCCAAGTCCAGTTCAAATCCCTGGATGTGTTCTTGATCCACCCGTTTACCGAGGGTGCATCGAGAGGTGACTTGAGACAGCCAGGTATCCCAGAATGCATCTCGCACCAACCAGCAAGCGTCAATAGCAGAGGAGAAAACCCGCGTAATATCAAAATATTTTAAGACTGTTTCAGGCGAGAATGTGGTTGTTTACAGCTCAAATCTGTGGTTTATTTATAAAATATTATTTATAGATATATGCAGTGAAGATAATCAATGTAATATACGTACTGAGAGTACTACGTATTGAGAAACGGCTATTAATTAAAGTACACATGTTTGTAATTTGAGTTTATCATCTTGTGTATTTAAGTTTCTCAGTGTCGTTGTCCGGGATTGTTTGTGCATGTACCGTTGCACACTGTCTCGTGTCCTTGTGTATTTGCCAGACTTTACTTGCTTAAACATGCTTCCATTTGAATCTTCTTCATCCTCATTGGACAAAAAAGCGTGACAGATGTCTATATACTGCTAGAAAAATATTGTCACTGCATGGAAACTTTGCCTCATTTCTTCTGTAATAAAACTTTGCCAATTTTACTGATAATATTTTTTTTTTTACTGTACAGATAAGTCTTCTTTTTTAAAGGGGTTTTCAAACTATTTGATGCCAAGGGCCCCAAATATGGTATTTAAAGTAAGCTATATATATTTTCAAGACTCATCGGGCATGGAATAATCTGGGTTAGTGTGCTATATCTTTTCTAAATGATCCAACTTATGTTTTCCCATAAATAGCGAGTAAAACTCTGAAAAATCTCATCGACCTAACATTGCGACAAATTTTGACTGGTCATAACTCCGAGCAAGGATTTCGTAGAAACATGTGGTCTGTTCTTCTGTTTTGAAGAATCTAGTTCCTTAGTCTGATATATTTCTTCAATCATTTAATTCTAAAAGATGGTCTCCTATAGTTCTCTTAGATGAATGTTAGTACTCCGAAAGTCAATATGTCCTATATTCACCTGACAGCCTCCTCATCAGGGCTTTAAAATGCTGCCCCACTTGAATTGTTTTCTCTTAACACACTTTCCATCATCCTCTATAATTGTCCTGTCTTATCCTTTTACTCTCAGTCAAGTGACCAACTAGATAATTACAACCAGGCTCCATTGATTGATATCAAGGCATCAGTGCTCCTGGTCAGTTATGTGAATGGACCCATAGCTCAGTTATGACACACACTATAGAGCGTGTGTGTGTGTGTGTGTGTGTGTTCAAGCATGCTCTTTTGGAAATGAAATATTCCTATTTGAAGACAAAATGCTCACAAACCTTGTTCTTTAAGGCTGTTTTCAGACTTTGATGTCTTTCCTGCTGCTTGATGCCTCTTTTCACATTGTCCTTTTGGGTTCAGACTGCAGTTATTGTACAAACTCTAACTGACACAGATCTGGTCCAAATACTTTGAAAACTAAAGCCTTAAAAATAAGCGTGATTTATTGCCGTATTTCAGTGTGAACAATTTTTTTTTTTTTTTTCCAGAAATGCAAATGCCCTCATTAACACTCGTATTGTACATGTAGTATGTATATTTAATGCATGGTGATTGTAAGAATTCCCCTCCAGTCATGCCTGGAGTATTTTAACTTTAAGAGGCTGCTATTCATGTTCGCGTTCATTAGCTTTGGTGTATTGTTGGTTTATTTAAATGAAGTAATTAAGGAGACTATATCCTATAAATGCTAGAAAAGAAACATTCACAAAGAGTAGCTTACGCACTTGGCTGTACTGATGTTACACCCGAGTTAAAAGCGATCTAATGTATTTGATGTTCATAGCTTTGAGCTGTCACTTCTTTTTGGATCTCACTCGGAAATGTGTCACCGTGCATCAGCGAGCGAGCTATACCATCATTATTGTGCCACAGGAGCATTTGACTCATTGCTTCGTGCTGGGTTTGTGACTGTGCCTGTGACGTAGAAGTGAGAGTGAGCATCTCTGTCAGAGAGCTGTGGGAATTCACTCGGATTGGCCTCAGAGCCTTTGGCGAAGGTGTTAATTATGCAGAGAACAGATAATCGATAAGGCAGCTAGAGACCAAATACAGTAGGCTGACTGAAAGCTGCACTCAATCTTGTGCCTGCCAATGTGCTCAGTGGACTCCAAGATGCAAATCAGATATCACCTTAGAGCCGTGTTGGCAACAGATTTCGCTTTATTTTCAGGTGCTGTTGAAGTGTCAATAACAGTCAGGACCCATATTGGACATTGGACATCAAATCAACACAGTACAAAAACCCTTTACTGCACAAAAACGTCCTTAAAACAAAATATTCAAAGACATAACAGGAATACTACTTAATATCAGCATTTATTTATGGCCCGGCCCTTCAGCTAAGGACATTTACGTTAACACGAGTACAAACAGAAGGCCATCACTGGATCAATGAGCTTGGATGGATGGTAACTGAATGTTTTCTTCAAGAGCATTTCTGTTAAGTCCAGTCCAAGTTAAGATGGCTTTTTTCCCTGTCTTTCACGGATGCGCACAGCAGCCCTGGCATTCTCGAGAGTGCCAAGAGCATTGTGGGCTATCAAAGTGAATTACTATTCAGTCTGGTGTCATCCCTCAGGCTGCTCAGTTGCCACCGATGTTGGTCTCCTGCAGGTGGGCAAGAGAGTGAATCCAACTGCGCCTGATTGCTGAGATAGTTGACTGTGTCATGAGGTCAAAGTAATGCCTTTTTTGGTGCAGAAATGGTTTTTGATCTAGTTTATATTGTGATAAAAAAGTAAATCAGTCTTTTTATTATTACCTATTAAAAAGCTTTAAATAAAATCTACTGGGCAATTGAAACTAATTTTACACATTCAATATAACTTCAAGAGCATCCTTGGAGTGGTATTGATTAGAAGATAATATTGGCTTGTCACTCAGTTTACAAAAACACAATAAAGCACTAAAAAGAAAAATTATTAAACAAACTTTGGGAAAGAATATCCACAAGACAAACATTATTTTGCCAATGAAACCCTTGAAATAAGTGAAATAAGTTAACCCTTGAAAAAAGTGACATATTTTTAGTCGCATAGTTTTGTCTTTATGCAAACCAGTAATGTTTCTGTTTTTGTAAGGATCGATTATGAAAGCTATTTAAATGTCCTAATGCAACTACTGTATAATCCTGACATAATCTAAGCCCAATCTGTGAAACCTGTCTATGTGTTAACATGAAACATAATAAAATTGCTTGCTAGCCCACAGATTCATATGCCTAGATTAATAATAAAAGAACACATTTAGATATCTTCATAGCTCAAATAACACAAAATGAAAAATGTATTTGTTTTATCAAAAGTATGACCTGCCAATTACTTAATTTGAACCCTCTTGAATGCTATAAAACATGTTTTTTTTTAAACAAAAAATTAATCTTTTCATGTCATTTGCAGTTGTTAATTTTTAGCATTTTCATTTAATTCTGAAAAGTGAACAATATCTGCACTTGTATATCTACTATAGTCTGTGGAAATCTGATGGATCAAATCAGGTATTGTGGGCCAGAGCTTTGGCGACCTGTCCTGCTCTGGCGGATTAGCTTCTGAGATGTCCTTTAAAGGTGTAGACACAGTGACTCACGGCGCAGGTTTAATCTCAGCCGTTTATTGAAAGCTGAGGTGGACAGTAATGGGTCGAGAATTGAATTGTTGTAGATCCTCTGTCCCCTTCATCCTTATATTTAAGGGCCTTACAGCATATATTGCATTTTCCAATGGTATCAAGGACTTGTATTTGAAGGCCTCGGGCTGTTTAAAAACACTTAAATTGCACAATTTTATCTTGCATATCTGGCATATTCTGACACATTTCAAGGATTACACTTTTCTGCATAATTATATAGACACTGGGGAGAATAAGCTCTCAATGTGACCCTGTCTTGTTGAAAATATTGGGGTTGCTTATTATACAAAATGCAGAAAAAAATAACAGTTAGAGCACTGCAATATCCTGCAAGGGTGGAAGGCACACATCAGCATCAAGAACTAGAGAAGGGGCAGCTTATTCAACCATGTCCAATCTTAAGAAACACATCAAGGTCAAAAAGTCAATTGTTTCATGCGTAGGATGAATTTATCAAGTGATTTTGTACAAATGGGAAGAGATGAGGTAATTATCTCTTTTGTGACAAGCAGAAATTAATTTTGATATTTTAATGTTTAATAAGACATGATACATTTAGTATCATCTAGTTTGGATAGGAATAATTTTCTCAAGATGAATAATTTTTTTTTGAGGTTAAGCGGGAATAGAATTAAATTCATTCTTTCATTTGTTTTTGGTGCAATGTATGAAAAATATGAAGATTTGAACATAGTAGTAATCTGTGCAGGGTCTGTTAAATCAAATGTGATTCATTCCGGGTGCATGTTGCTGTATTACAGCCTGTAGTGAGATCTGGCTTTTGAGGTAGTGTTTTCTGCGACTGAAGGTCAAAACTCTTAATGCCATGCTGGAAATGTCAAAAACAATTATGGCCACAATAATAGTCTGCATTTTAGAGGTGTGTGTGTGTGTGTGTATTCAAGTGATCAAGTATAAAATTGTAGTTACAACCGTCTTTTAATCACAGACTGTGGCCTGCACGTTAATGTTGTCGTGACTGGTTATTATCCAGAAACCTGATTTATAATGTTACATATAAATGAGCTGACATTTGTGACCACATCTGTGTACATCAGCTCCCCATTGCTGAGCTGGGAACACAATGCTTGGAGCACTTTATAGGTAAAAGCCATTAAGAATAGAGTGGAAAGTAGTCTTGAATAGTCCCACTGCTCTACTGATTCTCCATTGGTTGTGTTTTTTTACTTGATTAGTTTCTTTTCATCAAGCAAAAGCCTTCATTAACCTGGCAGCTTACTCACTATTATATAAGACTTCCCATTGTTTTTTTAAGTAAGAGCCAAAGACAATGTGTTAAGGCTTGGGGGATCAATCTCTCTCTAGTAATGTGTGTACGACACATCAGGGAAAGCGCGAGTAAGGTGATGACGTAGTTAGAGTCATAGTTGTTTTAGTTCTGAATTGCCCCTTGAGGCATTCACACTAAGACAAAAATTACCTCATAGCTACGTAAACCAGTGTTTGAATTGGCTAGTGCAATTCTTCTATTGTTAATCTCCTCTCAGTCCCAAGATCACACAAAAATGAACTCCTAGCACATTAGGGCTAAACACTTACTACTTCCAAGTATGTTGTGATAGGACCGTGTAGAGAGTCTTGGCCGTGTTCATCATTTTCCGCTTTCCTTAGCTTGTAATGTTGCTGTTTGAGAGTGACAAAGGTCTGCAAAGTTACAAAGCACAAAGCCCACTCCAAAGGGAGTTATTCTCTATATCAGCAAACACTGTTTCTCAACTCCCTGTAACGTCTCGATTGTAGTCTTGAGTTTTCTTTCAGGCGCCGTACACAGTATCTCTCATTTAAATAATTCCCACCCAAGGCATATGCAAAACAAGGAGTGATGCCTGGTTGAGTTGTGTGATATTTCTGAAATGCGCTTGAAGTGGTTGACCAACCATTACATATTGACCTCACAGACCAATCAGAGCACATTGTGCTTTCAGAAGGAGGGGCTTTATAGAGACTTGAATGGGAAGGAATGGGAAGAGAGAGGTGGTGCAACATTGTAAAATAAAAAAAGTATAACCGGTCCTACTCGACCCCCTCCAAGTGGGACTTGAACCAGCATCTCCAGTGTGGGAGGCGGACACGCTGAAGACCACAGCCACTAATGCACTTCTTGAGGACAGAGGAGTGCGGTTTACATGGACAACTTTTTCTGGCTTACGTCCATTACACTCACCGCCTAAAACCTCACTCCTATCCGGGTCACGGCACCAAATGTAGCCGGTCCTACTCGACCTGCTACGAGCGGACTTAAATCTGTGTGTCCAGCGTGGGGTGGAGGGTGCTCTAACAAGGACGCTAAAGACCGCAATGGCTAGTGTCATTCTCTAATGCGCCTCTTGAGGGCAGGGAAGTGAAGTTACACACAACTCTTACTAGCTTACATCCATCACACAAGCATGAAACCTATTCTAGTAGACCACAAAAAACTAAATGGAGACTTTGGATAATAGGTCATAATAGGTTCCCTTTAACACTTATTCTTCATTACTGGACAAAGAAGACTACAAAATGG
>NW_024121532.1:3474092-3575505 GCF_016745375.1 Pimephales promelas
AATGAGAATATAATGGCATGTTAATGAGCACATTAGACTTTAACAAAGAAAAACGTGCCTGTTGCCTCTGACTGCCCTCAAGGTGGGATGGCATAGTATTTGTTTCAGAGGCAAGTGTAATTGTGAATGGTGAGGTTACGGCTGACCTGAGACCTCCGTCTTGATTAATGGCTTTTGGACTGAAACACACACTCTCTTACAGCTGTTCGTTTTTGTCTCTCAAGTTCTCTTCCAGTTTCATCAGGTAATTTTAGATCAAATAGTCGTCTGGTTGTGAATGTGGTTCATGTGAAAGGCCCTATTGGGGAAGTGCCTCATCTGTTGTGAACAGTTTAGGTTGCTGTATAATTTAGTCTGGACCATTTTGCCCTTCCAAATTTTAAATTAGTACCAAGTTGGCAATATTAGCCAGGACATTATTAAGCTCATTTATCTTCACATAAACTTCGCTGTCATGAATCAGAAACCTCTTATTGGCTTTTAAACAAAATATTCACGCAGAAATCCCTTAAGGGATCCCTAACTTTTCTAAACAAACTTTGCTCGCGATTGCAATTACAGAGTTGCATTTTTAAATGACATTATAATCTTTTCCCAGGACAATTCTTCATGTTAAACAACCAAAACTTGTCCTTTTGCTACCTCATACACAACCTATACAATTTCCTTGAACCTTGAATTATATTTGTATAGCTATGCAATGAAAAACTCAAGAGCAAAATAACTGCAAGAAATGAAACCGTAAAACTGAACAGAATGTGTATTGTCAATTGCTGGGCTGAGAGGGCTGTAGCCTAATGCTTTTCAGTGGGGGAGCTGTAAGTGTTTTAGGTCATTAATCCTGTGGCACCTGGTTTTGAGAATGATTTGCTAATTTTTAGTACAGTGATTACTGATAGCTGGGAATCTTTAAAGGGGGGGGGGGGGGGGTGTATTGCGAGTTGGCAGCAGTTGTTGGGCCACAACCTGTTAGTGGGCTAAGACTTGATCATTTTAAATGTATTTGCATGTATAATTTCAGACGTAATGTTTTAGTTTTATCAAATGCCAGCGCTGGCTTTATAGCTACTTAGTTTTTCTTTACTTAGTTTAGTGTAGCTATTTTGTGTCAACTGTACAACAAATGCAACATTTTGGACCTAAATTTGTATATGTACTAATTTTGTAAATATATTTATCATGTTTATATACTTTATGACGTAGTTTTTCGATTTGATCAAGAACGTAAACCAAAGCCAACGCTATTTGTGTATATAGCCAGTTAGTTCGATGCTATTTTGTGTAAGACAAACATGTATAGGCCTAAAGTTAAAAAATGATCGTCGTAATCGCAGCAAACTTTAACTGCTGTTATCAGTGTACAGGATGGTTTTAACACAGTTTCCACATAGGCTACACCTAAATAAAACGATACACTGAGTAAAGTTTTGTGAATAGATAAACGGTTGTTCATTATATCGATCAGGATGTAAACCTGTCGTTCAAATGACAGAGGAGGAAGCGGCTTACAATAAAGGTGAAATTTATGAAAAATAAGACTTTTTAAAAAAAGAAAAACCACAAATACATGTTATATTGAACTCCATAAACACAATCATGCAAACAAAAAAGCAGTAAACCGCCTCTTTAAAACTGAGGTCTGGGTAAGTGCACTGTGATTTACACTTGTAAACCAGCCCTCGAGACAAATTAGGCTCATATTAAATCAGTAAAAATGGGAAAGACATGATATTATATAGAATTTTAAATTTAATTTTGTATTGTAAATGTATTATATGTATTCGTATATAATTGATTTGTTATTAGTATTGTTATGTGTGTATATATATACACACAGTATATAGTCCAAAACTATATAAAACATTTAGTCTAAAAATATTTTTGTTTATATCTATCTATAGTGCAGTGTTTGCCTTTGTGGATGCAGTAAAAAAAAAAAACACAAGGACAGCTCCAGACAGGCACTAAAACATTGATGTCTGGTCTCGTCACCCTATAGTCCAATATAACACAGACTAGATGGGCCGTCAAGGGGCACATTGATGCAAGTCACCTTAATTTACCCTCCTTTTGGGTCAATAACTGAGACAACCTCCAGCAACAGTTGTGGAGTCAATACTGGTTAAGTGCAACGCCAAAGAGTGTTAAAATAGGAGAATCATCACATAATTGGTGATAATGGGAACAAGATTTGTCCTATTGAAACAAAGGCCAGAGCACCACTGCAGCTTTGAACAACTGTTATCAGACTGTTTGACAAGAGAGATAAAGAGAAACTCAATAAGGCATTGCTTAACTAGACAGTAGTGCTTAACTAAGCTAAGAAAAGTAAAGCAAAGATAGCAGTTGGTCCTCTGGCGTTAATTGTGAGTATTTTTGAGGGACTGTCTAGATGCATTTATTAAGCTTTCACCGAAGGGTCACATATGTATGTGCATTAATTATGAAAGTGTTTGTCTTTTTATGGCCCAGAGATTGCTTGGCCTTGAAATGATCTCTCCTGGCGGAGGAAGCCGCTCGCGTCACGTAAATGTTCCCATGTAAAACCTTTATAATGCAATGCTAATGTTTTATTCATATTCATGAGACCTTTTCTCAAAAAGGCAGATGAAATGATAATAGTGTTTAATTAGTTAATGAAGGGGGTGAGATTCAGGTCAGGTTGTATTAAAAATGGTGAAGTCAAAGATTTCATTGTCTATTGCCTTTTTCTTTAGAGAAAGAAGTACTGAGTCAACTTTGGCGAAATGGACAAATTGGGGTGTAACATCCGGTGAATGAATCACAGAATCTTTCTGATTAGATTTAGCAGGTTAAACCTGATTGCACTTACTTGATGTGCCAGTTGAAGTACTGCAAATCAGACGTTGAACACCTATTACAGACCTGCAGGGATTGTGTTAGTGTAGTGTACCGTTCTGGAAGCTTGTGGTGGTTGATCATTAAATGTGTTGAAAAGATGACCTGCAGTTAAGGAACATTTAGAAATATATTGTGAAGAGGACACAGAGAGATTGCTTTTCCTACATCGCACTATTATAGTATTTTAGCAGATGCTTTTATCCAAAGTGACTTGCAGTACATAATGTGGAATGAACGTCCACCGTGTGCAGTCTGAGGTATACATTTGCATTTATGCATTTGGCAGACGCTTTTATCTGAAGGCGACAGACAGTGTATTCAAGCTGTGTATTTTATCAGTTGTGTGTTCTCTTGGAATTGAACATACGACCTTGGTGTTGCCAGCGTCATTCCCTACTGTGTGAGTGTATTGAGGGTTTTAGGGGGGCTTCAGGACCTAAAGTTTTTCCATAATTTTTTGAATATCAATAAAGCAAATAAAACTGATGACCTTTTATAATTAATGTTGTTCTGCCTGGTGTAGTGAGACTAATATCTCAAGTCTAGTGAGTTTATCCTTCTCACTCTACATCTTCAATATTGCTGTTGTCATGGCAATCAGTTTCTTGTTTTTTCTGTTATCTGTGCATGAGAATCAACTTTTCAGTGTATGACAACTTTTGAGATTTTCTTTACATTTGTGCTATATTTCTTCTGGACATTAAAAAGTCATGTTGTGAATATGTGAAGTCATATGTGCCAACTTAGGGCCAGATTTACTGAATTACTGTCAGGATTTACTAAAGACAGTTAAAGACAGGATTTACTAAAGACAGTTATTATTGCTTATGCATTTGTAGGAGTTTCCCTTTCAGATAATTTGCCGTTTAGTGAATCTGCCTAAAATTCTAAAAATTCACTGTGTGTGTGTATGTTTTGTTTCATCAAAGGAAATTCAACAGGTGCCAATCTACCAGCATTAGGCTACCATTATAGGAAGTTATAAAATATACTGCGCCGGAATAGACTTTAGGCTATAGAAAAACCAACACGTAAAACACTTTTCAGACTGGATGGAGAAATCCAGCTTTATGAATGAATGAATGAATGAATGAATGAGCCATTTATATAGCGCTTTTATATGTCCAATAGGCCTACACTCAAAGCGCTTTACAATCATATCAGAGAATCTCTCCTCAACCATTAGTGGTTATTAAATCTTAGGAAATCACAGGAAGTCTAAAATTAACTGATAGCACCAAATGTGAATAAAATTAGTCTTTGAGCAAATGCAATGTCAGTTCAACAATAGTTTGACCATTGATGTTTTTTATTTGATTTGATGAATATGTGCTATTCTAAAGGGACTGCTTAGTAATCATTAAAGTGTTTGTGCGTCTCTTCCTCTGATCTTTCCTGACCTGAAATTTCAATATAAAGGGTTGAGGCTAGCGGTCTTTACTTCACATATTTTAACAGCATTCATTTTTTTGTGAAAAATTACTGTTAGAAATCTAGAAGATTTTTTTTATCCTCTAGAATATGTCAATTATGTAATATATTACTTGCATTAAGCTACAAAAACCTGTGAATGCATGTTCCAAATTTGTCTTTCCCTATCGGCAAGACTTTCTGTCTTCTGTAGAACACAAAAGAATATATTTAGTAAAATGTTTATTTTTCTTTCCTTTTTTGACCAATATGGAAAAGGTGCTGGTAATTTTCTTCCAGGACATTATAAGTTAATTTTATGGACATTTCCTGCAACCAGAAAACATAACACAATGCTATGTGTAATTTAAAGTACGGGGGAAACACCTGTGAAATATCCATTCATTTTAACTGTGCCCTATTTTTACAGACATTTCACAGTGTGCAATGTTCTTTTGGATGCCATTGACTTTGATTGTATGGACAAAAAAAAAATAGCTTTTTTCAAAATAGCTTTTGTGGTTTGCTCTGAAGAAAGTAAATGATACAGGTTTGGAACTGGATTCATCATATTTAAAGAGCAGACCCCAGAAACCAGCTGACATGTTTATACACTTAAAGTATTCTCTCAAATGTTCTGCATCAGAATCACATTGTAGGCGTCCGAAAAGCTTTTGACATCTCACCATATTAACACACTTTATTCCACCAAAAGTAGCCGAACACCTTTACATTCCCAATTCACAGAAACCAGAAACCCAGATAATTCATTCAGGATCCTCTACCTGCCCACTCCCGTAGAACATGATCTTTTGAAAACGAATGAGGAAATAAACACAGTTACACGACCCACGCTGTCCTCACTCCACCAGCAAAGATTCCCTCACTGTCCACATTTAATATTTCAGTGCAATCTCTCCAGTGCGCTGTTATGCAATACACCTAATTTATATGGCTACTCTTCATGTTTTATGCATTTTCATAATCAGTGTCCTGCCATGACAAAAATGCTTTTATGTTATGTTATCGTGATTTTGAAAGACATGTTCTTTGATCAACATATTTTGCTGATCCTGGATCAACATCCCTGTCCTATCCCTTCCCCTAAACCCAACCCATACCCATAATTTATCCCTAAAAGGGAAATGATAGGCGAATAACACTAATGTAGAAGTGCCTAACCCTGGTTGTAAGCCTATTGACATAAACTTTAAACGTGCCTCTCAAATCTCATTGGTCAGTTGGAATGTTGTTCCAGGATCAACAAAGATGTTGATCCGGAAACATTTTGTGCTTTAATAGGCATTTCATATGCTATAGGTTACGATGGCATACATAGTAAAAGTCATGGCTGATAACCCAAAGGGCTGTTGTTCATAGGACAATCTGTGAACTGTGAGTATTTTTGAGTCATGCCCCTGAGCAAGAGTCCTAGCATCATGTTATACTAGAGGGACTGCCCCTGTAGAAAGTGGCTTTGTCTATGATGATTAAATGATGACATTTGTCAACATTAGTTAGCATGGACAACTAAGAATGAACAATATCTCTAGTCTACAGCATTTATTAATCTTGGTTCATTTTAATCTCAAATCTAGTACTACATTTTTAAGATTAAAGTTTTATCTGTTAACATTAGTTCATGCTTTGTGAACTATAACATCAACATTTTCATTTACTAGCATTAACGTATTTTTGTATTTATTTTTGGTTAAAGACACTAAAATTGGACACTAAAGACACTAAAATTTGTCAATATTTTGTTGTCATATTCATTACATTTAGTCCATTTATTTGGACTGAAATGCTTAGAATTTTAGTCGACAGAACAACAATTTCATTTACAATTTAACTCTAAAATATAAATAACTAATTTAATAATGTACAAATTATGTGTTAAATTATAATAGACCAAACTTGTATCATCATATAAAAGATTTATCAACAAATCAAATCAAATATTCCATGGTGTATTTATTTGATATTAAGGCTGAGCATGTATATGCAACAGTAAGGACTGTGTATTTATATAGGCTGTTCATATCACTGTCACTCAAGGCAAGGTCGTGTGCTCTTTTTCTGCACACCGAGACGCCTTATCTTAAATCATTCGCAGATCAGCTCTATACACAGCTGAAACCTAGAGGGACAAACGTTGGGGAAAAGTTATTGGGTCCTTCATCATGATGAGTCAGATGCAAGGCGGCTCTTTAGCTTGAGGTATTGCAGTGAGCTTTACTGTGTTAGGAGCTAAATCGAGAGGTTTTCTCAAGAGGAACACATCAAAATCAGGGGAATCCAGAGTTTCTGCAATGATGCTGTCAACACTATGTTCAGTTTAGCTTTAGTTTCACGAACTCTTATTATGTTTCTATTTTTTTTTGCAGTCTATATATGTTCCTGTTTGCACATCATTCATTAGTTGTCATGGCCGTTTCTCAGTATGCGTTCTTGTCTGTACTTGTGTTTTTATGGACTTGTGAAACGTCTTCTTCAGTCACTGCCCAAGTACCGTTCGAATTCAAAGTTCACATCTAGCCAAGTCCAGTTCAAATCCCTGGATGTGTTCTTGATCCACCCGTTTACCGAGGGTGCATCGAGAGGTGACTTGAGACAGCCAGGTATCCCAGAATGCATCTCGCACCAACCAGCAAGCGTCAATAGCAGAGGAGAAAACCCGCGTAATATCAAAATACTACTGTTATTGTGTCATGAAATGAAATTTTAAGACTGTTTCAGGCGAGAATGTGGTTGTTTACAGCTCAAATCTGTGGTTTATTTATAAAATATTATTTATAGATATATGCAGTGAAGATAATCAATGTAATATACGTACTGAGAGTACTACGTATTGAGAAACGGCTATTAATTAAAGTACACATGTTTGTAATTTGAGTTTATCATCTTGTGTATTTAAGTTTCTCAGTGTCGTTGTCCGGGATTGTTTGTGCATGTACCGTTGCACACTGTCTCGTGTCCTTGTGTATTTGCCAGACTTTACTTGCTTAAACATGCTTCCATTTGAATCTTCTTCATCCTCATTGGACAAAAAAGCGTGACAGATGTCTATATACTGCTAGAAAAATATTGTCACTGCATGGAAACTTTGCCTCATTTCTTCTGTAATAAAACTTTGCCAATTTTACTGATAATATTTTTTTTTTACTGTACAGATAAGTCTTCTTTTTTAAAGGGGTTTTCAAACTATTTGATGCCAAGGGCCCCAAATATGGTATTTAAAGTAAGCTATATATATTTTCAAGACTCATCGGGCATGGAATAATCTGGGTTAGTGTGCTATATCTTTTCTAAATGATCCAACTTATGTTTTCCCATAAATAGCGAGTAAAACTCTGAAAAATCTCATCGACCTAACATTGCGACAAATTTTGACTGGTCATAACTCCGAGCAAGGATTTCGTAGAAACATGTGGTCTGTTCTTCTGTTTTGAAGAATCTAGTTCCTTAGTCTGATATATTTCTTCAATCATTTAATTCTAAAAGATGGTCTCCTATAGTTCTCTTAGATGAATGTTAGTACTCCGAAAGTCAATATGTCCTATATTCACCTGACAGCCTCCTCATCAGGGCTTTAAAATGCTGCCCCACTTGAATTGTTTTCTCTTAACACACTTTCCATCATCCTCTATAATTGTCCTGTCTTATCCTTTTACTCTCAGTCAAGTGACCAACTAGATAATTACAACCAGGCTCCATTGATTGATATCAAGGCATCAGTGCTCCTGGTCAGTTATGTGAATGGACCCATAGCTCAGTTATGACACACACTATAGAGCGTGTGTGTGTGTGTGTGTGTGTTCAAGCATGCTCTTTTGGAAATGAAATATTCCTATTTGAAGACAAAATGCTCACAAACCTTGTTCTTTAAGGCTGTTTTCAGACTTTGATGTCTTTCCTGCTGCTTGATGCCTCTTTTCACATTGTCCTTTTGGGTTCATACTTTGAAAACTAAAGCCTTAAAAATAAGCGTGATTTATTGCCGTATTTCAGTGTGAACAATTTTTTTTTTTTTTTCCAGAAATGCAAATGCCCTCATTAACACTCGTATTGTACATGTAGTATGTATATTTAATGCATGGTGATTGTAAGAATTCCCCTCCAGTCTTGCCTGGAGTATTTTAGCTTTAAGAGGCTGCTATTCATGTTCGCGTTCATTAGCTTTGGTGTATTGTTGGTTTATTTAAATGAAGTAATTAAGAAGACTATATCCTATAAATGCTAGAAAAGAAACATTCACAAAGAGTAGCTTACGCACTTGGCTGTACTGATGTTACACCCGAGTTAAAAGCGATCTAATGTATTTGATGTTCATAGCTTTGAGCTGTCACTTCTTTTTGGATCTCACTCGGAAATGTGTCACCGTGCATCAGCGAGCGAGCTATACCATCATTATTGTGCCACAGGAGCATTTGACTCATTGCTTCGTGCTGGGTTTGTGACTGTGCCTGTGACGTAGAAGTGAGAGTGAGCATCTCTGTCAGAGAGCTGTGGGAATTCACTCGGATTGGCCTCAGAGCCTTTGGCGAAGGTGTTAATTATGCAGAGAACAGATAATCGATAAGGCAGCTAGAGACCAAATACAGTAGGCTGACTGAAAGCTGCACTCAATCTTGTGCCTGCCAATGTGCTCAGTGGACTCCAAGATGCAAATCAGATATCACCTTAGAGCCGTGTTGGCAACAGATTTCGCTTTATTTTCAGGTGCTGTTGAAGTGTCAATAACAGTCAGGACCCATATTGGACATTGGACATCAAATCAACACAGTACAAAAACCCTTTACTGCACAAAAACGTCCTTAAAACAAAATATTCAAAGACATAACAGGAATACTACTTAATATCAACATTTATTTATGGCCCGGCCCTTCAGCTAAGGACATTTACGTTAACACGAGTACAAACAGAAGGCCATCACTGGATCAATGAGCTTGGATGGATGGTAACTGAATGTTTTTCTTCAAGAGCATTTCTGTTAAGTCCAGTCCAAGTTAAGATGGCTTTTTTCCCTGTCTTTCACGGATGCGCACAGCAGCCCTGGCATTCTCGAGAGTGCCAAGAGCATTGTGGGCTATCAAAGTGAATTACTATTCAGTCTGGTGTCATCCCTCAGGCTGCTCAGTTGCCACCGATGTTGGTCTCCTGCAGGTGGGCAAGAGAGTGAATCCAACTGCGCCTGATTGCTGAGATAGTTGACTGTGTCATGAGGTCAAAGTAATGCCTTTTTTGGTGCAGAAATGGTTTTTGATCCAGTTTATATTGTGATAAAAAACTAAATTAGTCTTTTTATTATTACCTATTAAAAAGCTTTAAATAAAATCTACTGGGCAATTGAAACTAATTTTACACATTCAATATAACTTCAAGAGCATCCTTGGAGTGGTATTGATTAGAAGATAATATTGGCTTGTCACTCAGTTTACAAAAACACAATAAAGCACTAAAAAGAAAAATTATTGCACAGGGATAAATGTTAAAAACGAACTTTGGGAAAGAATATCCACAAGACAAACATTATTTTGCCAATGAAACCCTTGAAATAAGTGAAATTAATAACCCTTGAAAAAAGTGACATATTTTTAGTCGCATAGTTTTGTCTTTATGCAAACCAGTAATGTTTCTGTTTTTGTAAGGATCGATTATGAAAGCTATTTAAATGTCCTAATGCAACTACTGTATAATCCTGACTTAATCTAAGCCCAATCTGTGAAACCTGTCTATGTGTTAACATGAAACATAATAAAATTGCTTGCTAGCCCACAGATTCAGATGCCTAGATTAATAATAAAAGAACACATTTAGATATCTTCATAGCTCAAATAACACAAAATGAAAAATGTATTTGTTGTATCAAAAGTATGACCTGCCAATTACTTAATTTGAACCCTCTTGAATGCTATAAAACATGTTTTTTTTTAAACAAAAAATTAATCTTTTCATGTCATTTGCAGTTGTTAATTTTTAGCATTTTCATTTAATTCTGAAAAGTGAACAATATCTGCACTTGTATATCTACTATAGTCTGTGGAAATCTGATGGATCAAATCAGGTATTGTGGGCCAGAGCTTTGGCGACCTGTCCTGCCTCTGGCGGATTAGCTTCTGAGATGTCCTTTAAAGGTGTAGACACAGTGACTCACGGCGCAGGTTTCATCTCAGCCGTTTATTGAAAGCTGAGGTGGACAGTAATGGGTCGAGAATTGAATTGTTGTAGATCCTCTGTCCCCTTCATCCTTATATTTAAGGGCCTTACAGCATATATTGCATTTTCCAATGGTATCAAGGACTTGTATTTGAAGGCCTCGGGCTGTTTAAAACACTTAAATTGCACAATTTTATCTTGCATATCTGGCATATTCTGACACATTTCAAGGATTACACTTTTCTGCATAATTATATAGACACTGGGGAGAATAAGCTCTCAATGTGACCCTGTCTTGTTGAAAATATTGGGGTTGCTTATTATACAAAATGCAGAAAAAAATAACAGTTAGAGCACTGCAATATCCTGCAAGGGTGGAAGGCACACATCAGCATCAAGAACCAGAGAAGGGGCAGCTTATTCAACCATGTCCAATCTTAAGAAACACATCAAGGTCAAAAAGTCAATTGTTTCATGCATAGGATGAATTTATCAAGTGATTTTGTACAAATGGGAAGAGATGAGGTAATTATCTCTTTTGTGACAAGCAGAAATTAATTTTGATATTTGAATGTTTAATAAAACATGATACATTTAGTATCATCTAGTTTGGATAGGAATAATTTTCTCAAGATGAATAATTTTTTTTGAGGTTAAGCGGGAATAGAATTAAATTCATTCTTTCATTTGTTTTTGGTGCAAATGTATGAAAAATATGAAGATTTGAACATAGTAGTAATCTGTGCAGGGTCTGTTAAATCAAATGTGATTCATCCGGGTGCATGTTGCTGTATTACAGCCTGTAGTGAGATCTGGCTTTTGAGGTAGTGTTTTCTGCGACTGAAGGTCAAAACTCTTAATGCCATGCTGGAAATGTCAAAACAATTATGGCCACAATAATAGTCTGCATTTTAGAGGTGTGTGTGTGTGTGTGTATTCAAGTGATCAAGTATAAAATTGTAGTTACAACCGTCTTTTATCACAGACTGTGGCCTGCACGTTAATGTTGTCGTGACTGGTTATTATCCCAGAAACCTGATTTATAATGTTACATATAAATGAGCTGACATTTGTGACCACATCTGTGTACATCAGCTCCCCATTGCTGAGCTGGGAACACAATGCTTGGAGCACTTTATAGGTAAAAGCCATTAAGAATAGAGTGGAAAGTAGTCTTGAATAGTCCCACTGCTCTACTGATTCTCCATTGGTTGTGTTTTTTTACTTGATTAGTTTCTTTTCATCAAGCAAAAGCCTTCATTAACCTGGCAGCTTACTCACTATTATATAAGACTTCCCATTGTTTTTTAAGTAAGAGCCAAAGACAATGTGTTAAGGCTTGGGGGATCAATCTCTCTCTAGTAATGTGTGTACGACACATCAGGGAAAGCGCGAGTAAGGTGATGACGTAGTTAGAGTCATAGTTGTTTTAGTTCTGAATTGCCCCTTGAGGCATTCACACTAAGACAAAAATTACCTCATAGCTACGTAAACCAGTGTTTGAATTGGCTAGTGCAATTCTTCTATTGTTAATCTCCTCTCAGTCCCAAGATCACACAAAAATGAACTCCTAGCACATTAGGCTAAACACTTACTACTTCCAAGTATGTTGTGATAGGACCGTGTAGAGAGTCTTGGCCGTGTTCATCATTTTCCGCTTTCCTTAGCTTGTAATGTTGCTGTTTGAGAGTGACAACGGTCTGCAAAGTTACAAAGCACAAAGTCCACTCGAAAGGGAGTTATTCTCTATATCAGCAAGCACTGTTTCTGAACTCCCTGTAACGTCTCGATTGTAGTCTTGAGTTTTCTTTCAGGCGCCGTACACAGTATCTCTCATTTAAATAATTCCCACCCAAGGCATATGCAAAACAAGGAGTGATGCCTGGTTGAGTTGTGTGATATTTCCGAAATGCGCTTGAAGTGGTTGACCAACCATTACATATTGACCTCACAGACCAATCAGAGCACATTGTGCTTTTCAGAAGGAGGGGCTTTATAGAGACTTGAATGGGAAGGGAATGGGAAGAGAGAGGTGGTGCAACATTGTAAAATAAAAAAAGTATAACCGGTCCTACTCGACCCCCTCCAAGTGGGACTTGAACCAGCATCTCCAGTGTGGGAGGCGGACACGCTGAAGACCACAGCCACTAATGCACTTCTTGAGGACAGAGGAGTGCGGTTTACATGGACAACTTTTTCTGGCTTACGTCCATTACACTCACCGTCTAAACCTCACTCCTATCCGGGTCACGGCACCAAATGTAGCCGGTCCTACTCGACCTGCTACGAGCGGGACTTAAATCTGTGTGTCCAGCGTGGGTGGAGGGTGCTCTAACAAGGACGCTAAAGACCGCAATGGCTAGTGTCATTCTCTAATGCGCCTCTTGAGGGCAGGGAAGTGAAGTTACACACAACTCTTACTAGCTTACATCCATCACACAAGCATGAAAACCTATTCTAGTAGACCACAAAAACTAAATGGAGACTTTGGATAATAGGTCATAATAGGTTCCCTTTAACACTTATTCTTCATTACTGGGACAAAGAAGACTACAAAATGGAGAAAATTGATTCTCAAGTGTATTATTGACAAATCTAGCCCCCTCCTCAGTGAATGAATAAGGTTAGCCTTTCAAGCATATTTTAATGCGTAAAAAATCAAATTGGCATCTGCCGTGACTAAGGTCTATTGCTTATGCTTTAGCCCAAGGACAATGCACATCTGTCTGTAAAGAGGGTATACATGGGAATATCCCTCAACTCAAGGTTATGTAACTTACTCATTATTCACACAGCAGTCAGTGCCGTCATGGGGAGATGCAATATGTATGTAATGCACTTCATTAACTGCTATCAAGCCTTTTGCACAGTGAACTGCAAAAGTTCCTCCAAAAGCAACAATTAGCTGCAATGCATCAGAAAACTCATGAAACATCATTAAATAGGTGTCTGATTGTGATCAAACCAACATAAAATATTTGTGTACGTGTACACAAAATGCACTGAACTACCTCCCAAGTGTAAACGCAAGTTAACAGTGGCATTCGCCTTTACCTTGCCTTTGATGTATGATCTAATTTAGCAAAATACAGGTTGTTCTTATGAGGCGATTTAGTCTGACTCGGCTCTGAACAGAGAGAAAGATGATGACCTGATACCGCTGAACCACCAGCGTCGAGTGTCCCATCAGATAAAGACTTCCGAGGGTTTGATCCTGCAGAGTGAAAGCTGCAAAGCATTATGTTTGATGTTCACATAAGTAGGAACATTTGCTGGCCATTTCTTGGTTTGGCTTTAATACAGCATAACATTAAAGTTTTGCTGAAGACTGCTTGGGCTTAGACCATAGATAGTTTATCTAATTTCCTTTCCCAAGTTTTTAAATGTTTGCCAATTCTAATAAATTGTTGCACTGCTAACATACTGATATTTACTCGTATAAACCAAACGAATGGTAGCTCTTAGGCTCAATCTCAATTCACCCCTTTTCCCTACCGCTTGGCCCTACCCCTCCATTTTGTGCTTTCACGTCTAGGGGTAGGGAGTCCCGATTCTTGTTGAGATCGAGGGGTAGGGCTACATAGTCCTCGAAATTGAGATTTTTCAGAGGCACTCTCCAAACGGAGGGCCACGAGGAAGTTCACAGAATCCATCGCAAATCACCGGCGAGATGGCTTTGCAAACGGTTAAACATTTAAATTTAGCCTCAGATGACACCACCATGCACTTTATTTACTCTTATAATAATAATATAGTAATTTAAATGAAGAAATTGTATTATAAATTACCTTTCCGAACCAGAAAAGACATACATTTTGAAGAAGGAATGTTATAATAATCAATCATGTTTCCTCAAAGTTAAGAGCAGCTGCGCTGATAGTCAGTCATGGAGAAATCTGTAAAAACTCTGTAACGGCAGAGCCATCGCCGACGACTGATGACGTATCGGGTTCATGAAGGGTTTTTCCATTTCGTAGGGGAATATTTCAACCCCTTGGCCCTTGTAACTCTGTTTTAAGGACCAAGGGGTACACTCGAAAACAAGGAGTAGGGGCAAGGGGTGAATTGGGATTGAGCCTTAGTTTTCTCTGTCTAGTTCAAAACATTTTTGTTGACTTTTGCAATCTTTTAAGTCAAGTCCCTTTCTTTTTTGGGATTTGGAATTCTATAATTTGTGCTCATATTAATACAGTTCATAAACATATTAAAAATGCAAGTAAATTGAAATAACCACAATCTATTGGTCTGTACCTTAGTCTTCAGCGGTTCAATTACAGCCGTGAACCCTGCATTTCAGGAATTATAAATCTAATAGTCGAACTCTGATTATTCTGCCGCAGTGCTAAACCACCGTGCCATTGATAATTGCTGTGGATATGTGCTTATCTGTTCATTACAAAGGATTTCCATTTCGAAACACACAATGGAGTCTCCTTCATAGCAGACGCTCGGCCTAAATCGCTTACTTTTGCGAGTCGTTCTTAACGCGGATCCATTGCAGATTTACATCAGATCTTCATTCAATTAGCACTTTGACAATAGCGGGAAAGCTTTTAATAACCTAGATAAATCAGAAGCTCCCTGATTAGAATTCATCACCCAGAACTTTGGATGTTGTGATTGTTGGGAAGTTCACGCACGTTACCAGACTTAATGGATGTGTGTATCCAGATCAAATAGCTCTGTCTTTGTAATCGGATCATTTTCCAATCGATTTGCTTCTGCTTGCAATTGCCTGTTTAATTAATGCTTCCCGTTACTTCAATGTCTGTGGAAAACGAACATCTTATAGCCCACCGTGGCCGTGGCTTTTGAATAGGCAGAGAGTGACAGTATGGTTTTGGTCAATAGGCTTGAATCACCCACAGTGATGATGCGGTGTTGCCCTGATGGGTCTAATGGAAAACCCCAGGGGCTTGTCGACTCTGCTTGATGCAGTTAGGGAACAAGACCAGAACACTGACAAAGTGGATTAACACCACTGTCATGGTATTAATACAGCACAGTTAGAACTTGTGTTTTGCAAGTCTGCCCAAACAGCACGTGTGCCCCCTCCAGCACTATAAAGGACCCATGGGGCCTCAGCTTAACTACTTAGTTGTGTCCAGCATTCAACATTCTGTGATTTTTATGCCTAGATAAATATGTTTAAAATGCTGAAATATTGAATTGTTTCAATATTTATATAATTGAATGATAGGCAGAATTATTCATAGGATATAATAATATTGTTTCAAAATAATATATAGGTCTATAGTATATCAAGTTGAAACTTGGGAATTTATTTTGGTCCCTCTGATATTTCTCATGACAGTTATATAAAACAATGGGTCTGTTCTAGACTGCGTAGGCCGGGCGCTTAAGGCTGTGGACTCAGACGAACTTGCTGGATCTGTTTAGAGATGCCTGTGATCTTTCAGACAGTTTTGCTTTATTAGAGCTTCTCCTAGCAATTTTTTTTTTTTTTGCTCTGTCGGCTGTCGCTTAATTGTACCAAACATTTTTTGTGGCATATTATTAGTAAGAATGGGTCACTATTGAATAACCAACTAGTCATTTAGTAAAGTTTAGTATTACAGCCTTTTTATTTGTCTAGCAATTGTGCTTTAATTAACACGCTGGGCACATGCTGTGCTTTAGCTGTTTGGCAATTTGCACAGAATCCCTCTCAGAAAAGTTAAAATCTTGCAATTCATTTCCTTTCAAACACCACTGCAACAGTCATAATGAAATGCATCCTATCTGGGTAGGGCAAACCTGAAATCAGTTTCTAATCCCCAGTTAAGAAACATTTTGTCTTGTAGCTTCAAAAGTGTTTTTATATAACCAATAATCTGCGTTCATTTGAATTATATTTTCACACTATGCATGGAGCTGAAAGCAGATGTTTTGAAGAGAAGACTTGAAAGTGGAAGAATGTGAACTCAACAGTTTGAACATTTCAACTCAATGATGTTTTCACTTTTCTTTCACTCTGCATCTTAACTTGGTTACAAAATTCCTCCAGTCCATATCCTGCGGTCCACTTCTCACCCACCCCCTCATTCTTTCACAGTCTTTTCTTCAATCTCTCTTTCCCACTCCTCCACTCTTGCAATTGTCCTTTCACTGACTCCAAATCTTGTCATATCCATTGCTTCTCACTCTCTATCCCTTATCTATTCACTCTTTACATCTCTAGCTTAATCCTTTCATTAAACCTGCGGACTCTGAGCTTGTATGAGAATGTGTCGTTTGTGTGTGAGCTCTTTTTGGAACTCAAGTAGACATGTTCTGTGTTGCCATGTCCAGTAGGTCTTGCAGGACCAATGACTGCAAGCGAACAGTATTGAAACTACAAGGCCTCAGCCCTTAGGGCTCAATGGTCACTGCTTTATTTGGGTTCAGCTACATCATTCTTTTCAAGAAAAGGCAGAATTCCCTGTTACCTAGTAATAAGTAATACATTTTTTGGAGTTATAGTTGACATGATCATGATGCTGAATTCAATCTTTTTCATTTTTTTTTTCTATATGTATAACTACATATTAACCCTCTAGACCAGTGGTATTCAAATGGTGGACCACGAGCCATAATTGCGAATTTTATCTTTTGATTAAAGTGAGCGGTTCACACCACAAGCGCTCGGGGTATTTTATGGTAATCTACATCTTCTATATTTTTATCTAGACAAACGCGCTTCATTCAAAAAATGGTCAATACTTTTCTTAAGACATAAACCCTTTACCCCCAGTGTTTTGTCAGTCCCTTTGTTTTCTATGTGCCATACACCTGGTTGTCTAAAAAAGTAGTAGTAGTAGTAGTAATAATAATAGCCTGACAAAACATCTGAACTAATTTTTTTATATTCATAATCATATCCAGGACAAATATTTACCCTTTTTTTGGTAAATATTGTTAAAAATTCTCTCTGCTTTGGCTTTTGGGGCCCCATTCTCATCTTTGATGATTATTTTTAATGTTTAAATTTTCTTTCTTTTGTAAAGTACTATGACTGCCCCAATGGAAATTTCTGGATCCTCTGCTGGGATGGACCAAACCTCTTGGAACTTTAATTGCCTTTTAAACTTGAAATACCTCTTTTGTGTTTTAGGCTGTTTAAATATGCCATGTTTAGCGCAACAAAAAATAATGGAAGTTAGGGGTCTCAATTTTTGGTAGATAACTATTAATAAAGCAATTTTAATTGGAATGCTATCTTCAAAACACAATTTTCATTGTATGAACCACCTTTAAAAAAAACAGTGACACAATCAAAGAGATATTCAACCAATAAACTTTCATTGCACAAAATGATTAATAGTTTTTTAAATGCGGGGCAAAAAAGAGATGCAACGTTGCAGTGAATATTTGAAAAGAATAAGTTAATAATTAATTAGTCTGTTATGATAACTAGTCAGGGTAACTCAACCATCACGCACATCGCTAACCTAAAACCCAATTGGACAAAATAACTTGCATCATATTTAAAACACAATATCAGTGCAGCAATTTGCATCACAGTTATTATAGCAGTAAGAAACTGCCAGTGCTTTTTGTGTCACAAAAAGCAATGTTTACATGTTCATTTTGATTTAGTTATCAACTGGACTAATCTCTAGTAAATCCATATGGCTTTGTGTGGTTTTGTGTGGCTTTTGTGTCTCAAATGGTACAGGTCTAATAACTTTGATAGAGATTTCCGCTCATGGGTTCAATATTTGGCCTGGCCTTATTTAAAGAGACTGCAATAATAATCTTCACATTGACAGCATAATGGTCCCATTGGATTGTTGAAACCAAGGCCCCTAATGCTTGTTCTGGCCTTGTATATATCTCAAATGTACTTTTCACTTTCAGTGTGTTAGAAATTGAATGTCTGATTTGCTAAAGTTTGTTACAGATCCATTTCTCTCCAGTATAAAGTGCCTGAATGATATCAGGAAAGTTATTCTGCTCTGAGCATGGCACGCTCTCCGGGAAGGTTTCCTGATGATAAGTGCTGAGAGTTTGAGTCTGGCTGTGTGCATCCATGGATTTATTCCTGAAAAAGTGCATATGAATGCAGTCTGACACTGCAGTCCTGTGTGTTGAGGGAAATCCTCTATGGTTTGCATTACCTCTCATAATGAACGATTCAGACAGAATGAACAAGCCAGCATCCAAATATCAAACCCATTCATTTTTAGTCAGTATTTATTTCTCCAGTTTTTCAATGAAAAGGGAAAAGCGTAAATGGAGATGGACACACTTGAGAAAACGCAGAACTGTGTTGCACAAGTAATAAAAAAAACACCGGTGAATTAAGTGTTTTCATTCTGACAATTTCAGTGTTACATCTGTATCTCTTAAGCTCCTATTTAAGCACTGAAATATTTCTGTTTTGTGCCTTTTCATGGGGTTGAATATCAGAACCAATGGAAGAAAGCTTTGATCTCTCCTTTTGAGCTTTGTAATGTTTTATTTAAGGTATTTACAGCATTCCGTGTTATAAAAGCAATAATTCAAGGATAATATTGTCAAGACAGCATGAAATCATAATTCAGCTTATTTGTTTTCTTTATACATGTTCTTGGTCATATTGTGAGTAATTTCTAAGTGCATGTTATTTTAAAAAAAAGTTTTTTTAACATTAAATAAAAAATAAATCATCTGTACCAAATTAAATCTGTGTCTGTAGCCATTCAGCATTTAGCTACTGGGAACGTGTGATTTTTTTCATATTTCGGGTCATAAAGAAGTGTTTTCACAGCATGAGACCACAGAGCTGTCTGTCCACCGGTGAATTCGCATTCTGAGAGGTGTTTTTGCAAATTAAGGTCAGAGCCGAAGGCTTAAATTAGTGGAAAATGCTTTATTTTGTTCAGACACGTGAGCCAGAGGTCTTGTGGATATTTCCAGCAGCCAGTGTGCCATTCCCAAGAGATGCTTCTGTTTTCAAGCTCTGACTCATCTGAAAGATAGCATGCAAAAACTGGCATTTTGAGAGCTCTTGTTGCGTTGATACTTTGTGAGAAGTGTAATGTATAAGTATAACATATGCGAAGTGTGAAAAGTTAAAAGCCACTTGGTGATTCTGAAGACAACAAATCCCTATGGTAGAATAATGCTGCAAGATATTTATCTATGCAGCTCGTGACTCATTCTCCAATAGTCTCTTAATGTAATAAAAAAATAAGCCATTTACATGGTCTGCATCTCACTCAACATCATTTCCATATTAGCGGTCAGTCATCCCTGAAGTTTCTAAGATGTGTATATATGTGTGTAGGCATGAAGAAATCGTTTTTGTCAGAATCCATCTGGTCAATTCAACCTCCCTCTCACGTACCAAATCAATAAACAAGGGATGTGAAAAAGTTTAAAGGAACACAAGGGAACTCAGCTAGCATCCACAAATAGTGTCCTCAAAGCAGTTTGATTGTTTGTTTGTTTTTTTGTTGTTTTCTTGGCTTGCCTTAGATTACAATTCCCCCCTCCCAAAATAGCCGAGAGGAAGTTCCGCCACCTGCCTGGAAGAGTGGGTGAAATCCTCAGCGACCCAAACCCTTATTTCCTTCCACTATTCTCGCCCCCAACCAGAGTGGTAGCAGCAGTCAGACCCTCTGCGGCTCACATTGCAGCACTTATACAGCGCTCGGGTTACCAGGCAACAGCACTCGCTGCCGAAGTGCAAGGGAGTGAATGAGGACCTCCAGAAGCCTTATAGAAAAGGCCAAAGCTGGGAAAGTGCTAGAAGTGTGATTACAAAAACGCTGTTTTGCGTTTGTCATTCCCGTGTATTACTCGTAACTTCCTCTCATGTTTGGAGTCCCCGTGACCTCTAACAGAGGCAGTGGCAGTTGCACACCTGAAGATTGGGATGCTTTTGTGGCTGTTTGTGACAAATATTGTTCCGTTTTCAGCCGCAAGTTCTAATCTTCTATAATGGCAGATACTTTATTTTGCACATCGGTCTGTCATTGGTTTTGTATTCGTAGTCTGAAATTGAAATTGTCTTTAAAAGTCATTTGCAAATATTTGAAATCGTGAAGCATTTCTTATATTGGCCTTTTATTAGTACATATAAAACACATATTAAAGTCGTATTCTGCATGACTTTATTCTACATCCCTCAATAACCCAACATCTAAACTTACGAACTATTAATAAGCAGTCATTAGGAGTTTGAGGCAAAATTCATTGTCAATAGTTAGTTAAGAGTGAGAACTGAGATTAAAATTTACTGTACCATTTTTCAATAAGGTTAATTAGTTAACATTAGTTAACTACCCTACTTAACATGAACTAAGAATGAACAATACTTCTACAGCATTTATTAATCTTATATTAATTCCAACATTTACTAATACATTATTAAAATCAAGGTTGTATTTGTTAACATTATTTAATGCACTGTGAACTAAGATGATGAACATCTGTATTTTAACTAACGTTAACAAAGATGAACTACAGTAACATATATCGATCATTGTTATATTAATGTTAACTAATGAACCTTATTGTGAGTTACCAAATTTCAATTTTTTAGGCTACTCCTCCTGACAGAATAATATTCTTTTGTTTTTGTTTTTGGAAGTTGTATTTACAATTGAACGTTCATTTTCTAGTTTTAGTTTTGGATTTTACTTTAGTTGTATTAGGGCTTCAAAATGTAATGCACTAACTATCATTTTAAAATGTTTAATGGCTGTTCAAAGGTTTGAGGTCTTTGAAGACTTTGATTTAGCAAGGATGCATTCAATTAGTCTAAAGTGACAGTAAATACATGTATACGTTTATAAAAGATTTCAAATTATGCTGTTCTTTTTAAATTTCCGTTTATCAAATCTTGGGGGGAAATGTTTCACGGGTTCTTAAAAATTTTGAAAGAACACAACAATTTTCAACATTTAATTTTTAACAATTCAGTTTTGTCGTCAAAAGAACAAATTACATTTTAAAATGAATTTCTATAGAAAATGTAGAAACATAATTGCTGGTGAAAATTCTTTTTCACAAAATTACTGTTTTACTATATATTTATCAGATAAATGCAGCCTTGGTGAGCATGAGATGCATAAACCATGTATCTAAAACAAAAATAATGTAAGGTTGTTTTTATTTTATTTGTTTAATTAATTATTTGTTAGTTATGTTAGATGTATTTTTTATTTCAGTTTTTGTGTTTTTGCAATACAATGGTGCTAGATTGAATATTGCGTGGTACTTTAGAGAATAGTATTGCTAAAATACATTTTAAAAACATGATATTTTTTAACTGATATTTTTATTGCACAGGGAGACCTATTTTTTTGTGTGTACCTTTAGCTATAGCAGCCTCTTTCACATGCTCACTGCGTCTTTGCTCTTCGTATTCATGACAAATAACACAAAAATGTGAAGGGAAAAAAATGAGATAGGTTTAAAGGACACCCCCACATTTACTTAGAATAATCTGCGGATTTTACTCCCCACTGAAACTGCATGAAAGTGGGTTCACACTGACTCAAAGACAAAAGCTATCTCATCAAGAGTCTATAATGTAGCCTCACTGTCTCACCTAAAAATGTGTTTTATATGCATGACTTAATAGCACATCATGAGAAGAGCACATCACAAGGTCATCATGAGAACATTAAATATGAACCCTTGCTGAAGTGAATGACCGTGTCTAGTTTTAGAGTGGACTGCAAGAATTATTTTATTACCAGATGTTCTATTCATATTCTAATTCCTCTGTGTGAAGCAGAGGCTCATGAATAGTCATCGCTCTTGTTTTTAAGTTGCATGGGAAATGGTAGACAGAACGAAGGGTTGAGGTAAGTGCTGCTCTCTTACTCTGAGTGGTTGTGGGACAGCTGAGAGTGACATTGAGTGGCACAGTCTCTTGGCCTCTCAGTCTTATTCCAGCTGAATCATTGACCCAACTTGCTCTCCCAACTGTCGTCTCTCCCCTCATGAGTCAGCGAGCCCTGTCCACTCAGCAGTCTGCCAATCAAATCACTTTATTTTAGCTTTTACTCTTTTTTACGACTTTGTTAAAAGAGTCAAAGCATGCGGATTAAAAAAAAGATCATTTTTTTTAAAAAAATAGTGTATGATAAGGAAATGAATAATAATAGGATCCATTTATGGGTTAGTTTGTGTCTTTGAAAATACAAATAAGAGTGGCACAATGTAATGTTTACTATAGCACCTGTCAAAACTGAGAAAATTACACGTCTGGTGTCTTGTTTCCTAGCTCCTCTCAAGCTTCGTTTTAAATAAAAAATGTAATGTCTGCTCAAGTAATAAATACATGAACAATGATTTCCCACTTTATTCTGGTAACAATAAATTCTCATAGCAATAAATCGCTTTGACTCACCCTGTGATTTATCTGAAGGGTTCGGGGAAAGAGATTTCGTACAGTTTATTTATTTTGATCTATAATTTGTTGTCATATTATTATATAATAGGCTGCATTTTATGCTACACGCATATACTAATCTTTAGTTTGTGGGGTTGTATTCGCTATAACAACCATTTAAACGGTGTGGTACAGCAACCAAACCTGTAGCACTACCATTTTTGCAGTGCCGAAAGCAGACCTTTCACTGATGTATTGACGCATTTGACGTGCACTTGCTAGCCTGTTGCATTTTATAATACAATGTTAAGACATACAGCAAGTCATGCATGCCAAAGATAGCATCAGCTTTAACAAGCACAGAACAGATTGTTGGTTTCTTCCAGTGTGTTGTGCATGAGCTAAATGGAAAATTGTGCTCTAATGTTATTTGATATCATCACCAGATGTAACAACTCTGTTTGAAAACATAGCGAGCTGCCTTGCCGTCTACAGTCGACCTTCTAAGGCAGCATCCCAATAAGTGTCTGATTTTGAAAGCTGTAATATTAGGACGTTCAAATGTTTTCAGCATTGACAATAATAAGAAATATTTATATAAATATAAATAATATATAAAATTTACCGACAGTCAGTCTTTTGAACAGCAGAGATGATGCTTTACATTTGGTCCAAACTTTTGAGGCAAACATTGAATTGGAGCTGAATTGGGGAACTTGAGAGTTGAAACCATGCTGGTGACCTGGGCCTGTGGTGGAGCAGTGATTTTGACATGATTAAACTCGAGGTTCTGTGGGATGCGGACTGGATTGATTCCATTCCTAGAGCTTCCGAAACAAATGGGTTTTTAGGGTGCCGACTAATGGGGCAATGAACCTGAGGTTACGCCGTGAGTCAGTGAAAGAGCTCCTCCTGTCCGATTTTAGGGAAACATCAGGTCCATCAGAGACGTCCAATAGAGTTCTTAGGCCCCGAAATAACACTACAGACACAGTTTAATCACCATAGGAAAATCTCAAGAGTAAAACTGGGAGTTACACTGAGATGATACACTGGTGTTTTGCCAGATGAGAAGTGTCATTTTAGAACTGTATCACATATCTCTTTTAATTTTTTTTAACTGTTTTAATTTTCCTTGCTTTTATTTTGTGATTATTTATTTAATGCCTTGCAATGTGTATTTACTTTATATTTGCTATTTCACTCTTAGAAGAAAAGGTTCTATATACAACCTTAAAAGGTTATATCAGCGCTACGTATTTAGAACCCCTAAAAGGTTCTATACACTCCTAAAAAAAGGGTTCCTCTGGGTTCTATATAGAACCCTGGGGTTCCATACTTGGCCAATAGAACCTTTTACCAAAAAAATGGTTCTAAATAGAACCATTTTGGAGTTCCATATAAGAAGCGGGGGATGGAAACCATTTCTGGTTCTAAATAGAACCATTTCTTCTAAGAGTGTTCCTTTAAATCCATTCAACATTAGGATTTTAGTTAGCTCATTAAAAATCTGAATTCTGAATGCATTCTCCAAGATATTATGCCTTACATTTGGTCCATAAATGTATTAGATATATTTTTTTTTACCAGAATGTCTGTAGATATAGCTCACATGGTTTTGACTTGCATGTTTCCGAACCGCATCCTTGCACGTTCATCCTCCTTAGACACAGAGCAATGAGCTTATGAACATGCATACAATACGGAATATAATGGAATTCCTCGAAAACATAATTAAATTTCAAATTAAAAAATTAGATCCATTTTGTTTGCGTATAAGATAAATATTTCCCTATATAGACCCACTGCCTTAACTTCCATAATGAACAGCACATCCCAGTGGATCATATTTCCTAATATTTATTCTCCTCATTAGTTTTGGCAATGTCTTTATATTTCTAGGGCTCAACTGTAGCTCATTTCAGTGCCTCTGGCCTCCACAGGAACCCTCTATGGCTTGTGAATGACAGACAGCTATTGTGTTTTTCTGTATTGCTCTGTCAGGCTATGGATGAGAATAGAGGTAGTGAAGGGACTTTGAGACTAGCTATAATGGAGGGTGACGAGGGTGGAAAATGAGCCGAAACATTAAGACGAGCTTGAGCTAAAGACTCCGGCTGCGGGGAAAAAAAAACATACAATCATAAACTGTACCCATAATTTTTAAAACCCACTGGTCTTACCATGTTTACTGTTGGAACCTACTGAGTCAAAATTCCTTGTCAGTGTGGCAATACCAAAACACTCACAACATTTGATTAATTTATGCCACAACAGTAAACAAAGTGCTTTTTTCCTGTCAGATACATTTGCATTTCTATAAGGATTTGTGAAGTAATTTAAAGCCAAAAAGTTTTAGAATAATGGAGTTGTCAATGGGGGTTGATAACCATGTTTACAATGCACCAATATTAAAATTCTGGCTAACACCGAGAAAACGATTTTCATATTTTGACTGATAACCGATAAATCAGTGTTAATAAAATTAAATTATGTTTTGTCTAAATAAATTAAAAATATAAATAAAAAGTAGGCTATTAAAATTCTGGTTGAAAACAATTAACTGATAATTGCAGTATTTTCATTTCGTGACTTATAACTGATAAATTGCTGATAATTCTATACTAGTCTAAAGTCTACTAGTCTAAGAATACTAGTCTATTCAATACTTGTCTAAATGAATTCAAATAAAATACAATTCTGCATATGCATTTGGCATCACAAAATTATAATGTACAGTATTTGAAAAATAGATATTAAATTAGCTGAAGAACATTTAAATTCTGCAAATGAATTATGCATCGCAATATTATAATGTACAGTATTTGAAAAATAGATATTAATTTAGCTGAAGATAACATTTGACGGCAGCATTTCGAAAGTTCCTAATTTTGCTTTGGAGGGTTTACATGCATCAAAGAAAAAAACATACATGACTAATATACAGTGTGAATTTAGCCACCTTCACAGGCAGTCTCGTTTTTAAGACCAAGATGAGAGTCGCTTATGGGAAGTACTATCTTATCCCCCATGGCCTGGACTTTTCCTAGTTGTCCCAAATCAGTCATATTGCATGGTAAACATGTCAGTGCTTTCCTCCTGGGTTGTATCTGCAGGCTTAAAGCAGGAAAACTGCAGATTGTTTTCTCACCAATATCATTTAAGACCGCATATGCACCAGGCTGTTTACATCACTCAGGATAACACAGGATGCAAGGTGCCGAGCCCAGAGGCTCTAGGTCACGAGACAGATTCTAATCGGGAAGGTTAAGAATTGATGAAGATCGCCAGACAGAACCGGAGCTAACAGCAGAGGGGCGTCTGTGTCTCCGCAGTGTGGTCTGCTGGGTTTGTTTTGTAATCAGTTTTAAAACTCTGCCTGGTGTCTCTGATTTGTCAGTCCTGGAGAAAGTGGGCCACCATCTCCCACAGCCTCTGCTGGAGCTGTCACTGCTACAACAGTGAGCATCAAACTATCAAAGCGCAGCGAGGCGCTGAAATGTCCTCCAAAGTTGCAGAGTGACATTTGTGGACATTCGGATGATAGGTGATGCATTAATGTTCTACATTTAGGGATGTTGGATATGAAAGCTTTCTGCTTTTGACAACCAGTTAAAAAATTACAGATTTTATTTTTATTCAACAAATAAATCCTTGAAGAAATATTTTGTACATCACTGTGGATAAACTTGGAAAGTTTTTTTTGTGCACATAGAAATTTGTTGATACATCCGTTTTTTACCCCTTCATTTTTCCTCTCTCACACTCACTTATTCATATCAAATGGAGTGGAGTAGGTCGACCTGTCAAACGAGCTCAACCCCCTGCAATAATTAAACCGAGTGTTGCTTGCCTGTGGCAGAACTTGCCAGAACCCGCTTGGATGGTGGAAAACCGAGAGGGAAATGAATGTGCAGTGGCACAGAGGAAATAGACCGAATGAGGGAGCATTTCAGATGGGGAAACACACTCGGCTCAGTCGAACTAACTGTACATTCACCTCGCTTCAACTCTGCTGTTAGAAGTGTCTGGATGGTTTCAGTTCTAATTTTGGTTTATAGTGAAGATGTCTGTTCATATTTGAATCTTAATTTAGCTCTGCTTTTATCTCATGAGCAGCAGGGAGTAAACCAAACAAGGGAAGACAATGCATTTTTCAAGTGAAGACTTTTAACTTCATTTCTATACATTGCCATTTTATTTTATTTTGTGTAAATGTGCCTAGGATCGTTCCACCCCAGAGGTTCCTCGGTTTGACTTTCTCTAAGCTGTCGAGTAGGGCATGATGAAACCTGTGGCTATGACACCCTATCTAGGAGCCAGTGACTTCAAGGACATTTTTGCTGCCAGACAAATTGGAGTAAATGTCAGCTGAGAAACAGTAATTGCCGCCTAAAGGTTAGGCTAATTTCCACATGTTCCGGCATGTTTTATGGTATTTTCAGAGGCTTTTGGACCACACCTATGCGTTTATTCAAAGTCATGTGTATGGGATTAAGGTAAAAGCCATGTTGTGTCGTAAAGGTTCATTATGTAATGTTATGGTTCATTTCTTAACTGCTGAGCAGCAAGACCGTGAGAAAATCAACAAAGGAGTATCCCATTCCATTCCATCTCTCATTTCAAGTCAGAAGTTTGTTTTATATACTGCAGTATCCATGTGTGTAGTATTATTAAATTATCGTGTGACTTGTGGCGGCAGTTGGGTCGGTCCTTTGCCATTTACAACTTCCCTCTCGTGGCCTCATGGTATAGTAAAATGACCAGGAGATGCACAATCCGGAATCTTTGAGGAAGCAGTAAGGCACCCCAGTACTTTTTATGAGTGCTATGAATTCGGACATACTGGTAATAGTTTTCCACATACTGCTTTCCACCAAATATAGTATGGAAGTAGGCATATTTGAGACGCAGGGAATGTGTTGTTTTAATATGCTACTTACCAGTGCTAACTGTTCCAGACACTTGACATATCTGTCTGTGTGTTTGTATTTTAAACCTGTAGGTGGAATGTAAATGTTTTCTCATTGACTGCATACATTAACCTCTTAGTAGGAATAGATGACGGTGTGCGTGTTTCATGCAACCGAAGACAAGCGGGCTCTGAATGTGAATATAACCCAGTTTTTGGCCTCGCATTTGTAGAGCTGCTCTTCCGTGTTCTGTAGACATATGGCTACCATCTGCTTGGGCCTGGCCGCATCAAGGTACACATGCTGGGCCCCAAGCAGGGGCCTCTGGGTCATGTGTTAACCACTAAGATGGACCATCTCACCAGCACGATGAACAGAATCTCAATCTGAGCACAGAATATCTTGTGTGAAAATACACCTTAGCTGATTTACAGCCTTTTGATAGTCTGTTTGATTTGGCCTGGTCGGGATTGAGAACCATTGAGAATTTAATCAAATGCCCAGGAGAAAGCAGACTAGCTTTTATGAAAGACATAGGCTAAAAGCCTTTGTTGTATCATATTTCTCCCTTGTCTTTTTTTGTCTCACGCAACTCTCTGTCACGTCTACCTTTTTTTTTCTCATTCCTGTCATCATCTATCTCTGTTTTTCCTTCTGTCCCTGTAAAGCAGATAAGAAGCATGTGAAGAGAGTTAGAGCTTTGAATAGGTCACTGAATCTGGCTTCGCCAGTGGCTTTGAAATTTCGGCGTCCTCCCAACAGTGACTGACTGACGCTGAGGCCTGCGGGCCAAAGAGCATTTACGTCATCACCCCAAACTGACCACATATTACATGCACTTTGCTGCTTGTTGCCCACACAATGTTAATTAGCAGGTCAATCTTACATCAGCACATACCATCTCTTTATACAAGCTTCCTCAAACACATATTTACCAAAAAAGGTGTAAAATTACATAAATAATTATATATAGCCAACCAAAAGTTGCTGTTTGGATTTAAATAGGAAAATGCTTAAGAGTCTATGACTCATTATTGCAGTAATGTATTTATAGCATGTTAAATTTTTGGCATCTGTTCTTCTAACCCTAAAGGATGATGTGTGTAACTTTTCATTTCATAAACAAGACACTTCATGGCGATATTCCAGGATGACATGACTTGGCACCTCTGAGCCCTGATCTTAAATTCATTGAAAGTCTTTGGGATTTGCTGGAGAAGACTTTACAGAGTGCTTGACTCTCGCATTGTCAATACAAGATCTCGACCTAAAATTGATGCCACTCTTGATAAAAATAAATGTTGTGATGTTATTTCCAGTTCATGTGTGAAAATGATACAGTACTTCATGCTCCCTCACAACCATTCTTTCGCAATTTGAGCCTGATGAATCTTGACTTTGTCATCCTGGAATATGGACATGATCTTCTACATGTTAAGAAATGAAAAGCTACATATACAACATATAACAATCTATAAACATGATGATCACTGCAATAATAATCCAGTCATAGGCTCTTAAGCATTTGCCTATTTATATCCAACGTTTTTTGTGCAGACAAGTTGTGTAATTGGTTTCAACAAGTGGTTTGATCAACATTGCCAAGTCTGTGGTTTTCCTGTGGAATTGGGCTACTTTTAAGTTGTTGCCATTGGTTGATTTTTTTCCCATGGGTTGATTCCCTCCAGGAAATACAAATTCAGCAGGGAATTTACCACCCTACCAACCACAAGCAGACCTGGAAAACCTGCTTTTGATTTGGTTGGTTGCTGACGGCTAAAGACCAGTCAGGTGTATATTGTACAAATGTAGTGTGTTATAAGTCATCAGATGTGAACCATGAACCATAGTGGGAGAAAAATGCCCTGAAGATATGAGTATATTTCATTTATTTATTGATTTGTTGGTTTTGACTCAATGGGTTCTGCCTGTTGCCCTCTGCCACAATGAGTCAGTCCAGGCTCAGGGAGCACAGATGGAGAGCAGGAGCATGCTGCAAAGCAGCATGGGACTTTCTTATGATCCCATCATATGATGTGAACAGTGTTAATTATTTGGAGAGTGCTGTTATGTTGTGGTTATTTGTAACACTACTATGATTTTATATGGACTGACTGCAGTGAAGTGTTGGGGAGCAAGTAACTAAAAGCATGATGCTACCAAGTAGACTGGATTCTTTGCAAACAGTAACTTTTCCAGTAAAGAGTTACTTTTTTGAATTGTAGTGACAAAGACTTTTCACTCTCGTAGAATGTCCTTGCTCTTTCCCTTATATTGCAATGTGAGATTTATTTTTGTGAGATTCAATTGTTCATTCGAACGTTTCAGATAAATGAGCAGTTGTCGAGTAAGATTCCTTTCCTTCTGTTATGCTTGATTGAATTGCATTGAAAATATTGCATTATTGTGGTCTCTAATTAAAAGAGCTTTTCTTTTATGAGCTGTTAGCTTGCTGGTGGAAGGCCAAGTCTCAAAACAAAAAGGAAGTTTTTCTTTTTGACCATTTTTAATTTCTGTAACATAACAGGATTTGTAATTTGAAAAGACATTCAAATATTTTTACGATTTTCATGACTAAATATGTGGTTTTCTGGCATTTATAATCTGTCACAGAATAGAAGACACCCAATAGGTTGAGGTGGTCCAAGTAGGGATAGTATGATTCATAACACCATTTTTATTATTTAATTAATATTTGGCATGAATTAAATGTTCGAATTATGCTGTCACCTGATAAGTACTACTCTGATCATAAAAAATAAATCTAATTTGGCAATTACATGTTCTTAAAAATGGCTTCATTGTAGTGTAGGTAACTGCTTTTTCAAATGAGTAGACTGACTGTAGAACTACTTTACATTACTTGTAGCTTGAGAAGCTACAGTTTCTAAGCAACACGACCGCACACATGCTTATTACAGTGGCAAAGTGACGTTTCCTTGTGACTTCCATTGGGAGAGACAAACCACTTGGGTTTTCAGCTTGAGTTGCAAAAGCTCTGTAACCTGGTAAAACATTTCTGCATGTGGGAAATGAACTCTGTCCTATCAAAACCTATGCCCACAAGTGAGCCATTAACGGGTTCATGTGGAAATGGAATTGAAACACTTCCCCAGCAGAATGAAATGTCATCCACTGATAGAACTCCTGGCCAGAATCTCTGCGGTTTGGAAATTCAGTGTCCTTTTCCTAAAAGTAATCTCATCTGTCAATCATCATTCACGGATGAGGCTGTGTCCGGGTCAATGTCGCTCAATCTTCCAGGCATGCTTCGCACACAATCTGATGGCAAGCAATCTTTTATGAACATTAATCACTTATATATTAATGAATTAATTAATCGAATTAACTTATCTATAAAAAAAAAATTAAAAGGGGATGATGCGGTTTTTAATAGTTTTTTTAAGAAAAAATTTAAGTTCAAATGACATTGGCCTTTAGATTTTCAACACCAGAGGTTTCCTTTTTGCAATTAAAAATGTATTTTAATTGAGCTCTACTGATCCAGTACCAGTCAGTAGCATGGCCCTCATTAAAATCTTTCAATGTCCCTTGTTGATCATATTGCTTCAAGCTGATGTAAAATGTCAAAATGGGAAAATGCTTGCCGGTAACTGCCGCAGCTGTGAAGCAATGTGTTTTATGACGAAGGGGGCATTCACCTCGGTTGTCATGGTGAAGGAGAATTCGGACAGCTTGTGGGGTGTTTTAATGATTTCGCACTCGAAGCAACCCTGCCTGTCTCCATATTGAACTCTGATTGTACATAATGATATTTATTCAGCATTTTCAATGCCTAATGGACATTGAATTGAATTGCAGCTGCTGGCTTTATTATATGATGCATATTGCTTGCAACATATTTGTGTGTTCCTAAGTAAGAGAGGGTTTTCTTCTAGTGTGAGATGAGCCACCCCAGTTTATACAAAATATTTATGCAAGTCAGAAGAGAAGCACCATATGACCCACTTTCTGCAAGAATTGACCAGAGACAGATGATGTGAAATGTTTAGTGCTGCTTCCCCAGGGAGACTTTTCTCTCCCAAAAAACGCCACCTAAGCATTTGATTCTGGTGTCTCTAAGAGCTTTTTAAAATGTTCATGTTAACTTTCCTGCAGAGTTAATGTAACTATGAGCTACAAATGGCTTCGATAGTTTATAATTGTAGCCTAGACATATTTTAAAAAGCTAACATTTGACTTTGTCATAGACCTAACTATCAATGAAAATTAAATAGATTGTAGAACTTTAGTAGAACTCTATCTACAGTGAATTTGGCCTGAAACTTTTAGACAAACTTTGTGTTGTCCTCTTTTTGTGTACCCACCAGGTTTTAAATGATTTAAAACAAATGGAGGTGATCAAATCCAGAGAATTGGAACGTCTGTTTCTCAGGCCGGTAATTTTACCGGGAAACAGAGAAGTTTTACTGCCGTTCTGTGTTTTAAATGCCCACATTTTTATTGCCTACTGTAGGTTCTGTAACTTCTCATATGTTTTTACATACAGTAATGCATGACTCAGAAGGAAATATCAAGTTGTCATGTTGAATGGCAAAAATAGACACGCTCTGAATATTTCAAAACTCAGACATTATTAACTCGAGTGCTGTTGCAAACGAGATTATCTGTATTTCTGCAGTTTTTTTTCCTCATACTACGGCAAACACACACTCATATTTTGGAGGTACCCCCAAAATTTAATTTTTTGTCACTGTGCATTCTGTATGCACTCATCTCCAAATCCAGCACATCCTCAACGCCCCGTCTCTCTTTCCACCAATCACACGGCTGCTAGGCAGCTCTGCCCTGTTGCTATGGAGACTTAGCTGTTAATATTCCGTACGAGTCTCACTCTGATAAGAGACCAGCCACGCACTGTAGAGAAATCGATGGGACTTTCCTCCAGCAAATGTACAGCGCTGCAGCAAGGGAGAAAAAAAAAGAGAAATTGAAAGAGAGTTAAAGAGTTTTGTTGTCTTTTTTTGTGACAGGACTGGTTCCCTTGCCGGGTCGCGATTGAAGCGTCCCCCCAGTAGGATACTTTAATTTAGTTAGTGGAACAAAGCTACTCTGAACCACTTTGAATTTCAGAACAATCTTATTGTTCTGTCAGATTTCAATTTTACATATTCTGCAAAGTTTGATTGTCTGTTGTGGAATTAATCTGTATTCCTGATATTCCGGGACTCCATTAACAATTAACTTCAACATCTGCAGGAAATCAAAACAAAGTGTTCGAGTGTGCACTCAGGAGGAGAAGTGTATCTGTCACAGGAAAAGAATGGGACATATTGATTGCAGATCTAATCATTCAGTGAAAAGCTTAAAGGGGATTTCAGGCAATCTTTAATATACCACATTTGCTAGTTCCTGCCAGAACTGCTGGTTACAGGCAAGCCAAGAAAAGGGAACGATATGTTTTCGTGCAAAAACTGAATTGGTGGGAGTGCACATATGCAAATCTAACGTATACCCTCCGCTACGTTTGTAAAAGACAAACACAGAGCGGTCTCAAACTGTGAAGTCTGGCTTTCAAAATGTAATTTTAAATGGATAATATGAAGGTTTTCACCAAATTAAAGTAAAGAAACATTATGAGGTCAAATGAAAAAGAGATTTCAGAGTTTGCACAAAAAGTAGATTTGTGACGTTGATCATATGGACTTCTTTGTACAGATGGTCAGATGTTCTTCCACTGAAGCTCCAGAGGCTCTTTGGATCATTTGAAATCATGCTGGAGAACACGGTCATCTGATTGTACACAAACTTGTGGAGTTCATGCAGCTCAAGTGCTGCTGTCAGTAATGCTAAAGAGATGCACATCAAATACTAAGACATTCATAATAATGTTTGCTCAGATTAAAAGAGAAGCATTTTCAGTGGTCTCACAGACTGTTTATTGTACTCAATGCTGTAACCAGGGTTTGCGAATTAGTGCGGTATAGGGTGCGAACTGTGCTATAATAACATCTACAAATGCAACTCATTATATAAGAGACAGACGTTTGTGAAAGATGTTTTATTTCAGATGTACAGGCATGTACACTCTTCTGTTCTGTCTGTTTCGGGGGATGGACATTGTTAAATTAGACCTTGTTTACTGCATCATAATTTTTATCATTTATTTACTATCCATGCACTGAATAGCTTTCATAAATGAGCATTGCTATATGGATGATTAGTAAAATTCTTATTAATGTTTTTAGCATGACTTAGTGAAGGTTTAATTACTAAACTGAATTAAATAGCATAGCCTTCTTCATTATCAATGATTGCATATTTGGCATATTGCATTCTGTAACCTACTTAAGATCAGGGATGCGTTTCCCAAAGCCAATTATGGTCGCAAGTTGTGTTGTTACCAATAGAGTTCAATGGCCAATCGTGATCATCCTTTGGGAAATACACCCTTGTGTAAGGTTATTAAGCTTCTGCTTTTGATAGTGTTGATTAAGTTTCTTATAGGTACTATCACGATGATGATCACTACGGTTGTCTTACTGAATGTGGTATCCTGTCAGCAATAACCTCCCCATGCTGTGTCTAAGAGCCTTAGGGCAACAGATTTCAGCATTAGACTGGCATTGCAGTGTTTCCAGATATTGCTACGAAAAACAACACCAGCCCCACAACCCCTAACCAAATAAAAAAAAAAAAAAATCGACCTGAAATAAGTTGTGTTTTGGAAATAACATAAAGATTTCGCTAACTTGCAACTTCCCACTTCATTAACTTCATTAAGTGTCACATTAAGTGGCTGCACCCTCACTCACAACCCTTTCGCAAGCCCCGTTCATATTGCTCTCCATCATTTTCACACATCTTCTAAACTTAATTGTACATGCAGACATTCATAGGAGCAGTTTTAAATGGCTAGTTTGTTATTCAGAGAGTATGAACAATATACAGAGGTCTGGACCTTTGTACTCAAAGACATGTAAATAGTACAGGCTTAATGTCTTGTCTATTTTGAGTATTTTCAGTGTAATGCGGCTTGAAACCAGCATCAACATATGGATAATCCATTTGGCATTCAACTAATATAATATACCTGCACTTATATAGTTCATTTTGCTTCCATCTGGCTAGGACATTGTGTTCCTCTCTACTTCCTTAAATAGAAAATGAATTGGCTCTTTAAGAAGTGACAGATGTAGTGGCAGAGGGGGATGATGTGATAGTCTGTCGAAGTTCTGGGTTTACGACTAATGTTGAGGCATCCAAGTCATTTTTGGATTTCACTTAAATGCCACTAAAACCAGCAGAGAATTATGGGCCCATAAACATGGCAGTAATATTGTACATAATGACTGGTCCCCAAAGTCTTACAGTCATTTAATGAGATTTTAATGTCCATTAAAAGTATTCGCTCATTTACTGACTGATGCTATAGTTTTATCAGTCAATTGTAATTATTTCCAAATGCCTGTACAATTCATTGTATTTTAATGAATGATTTGAGCTGTGATCTGAGGTTACACTTTATTTAAATGGTCCTCTTTAGACTTTCTACTAACTTTGTAACTTTGTAACAACACGTCAGTTAACTCTCATTAGAGTATTGTAGACTCTTAATATCTGCTAACAAAGATGCTCCCCATCGGACACTCTACTGACTATAAGTATCTTTGCAACTACATGTCAACTTCTACTAACCCAAACCACACCTAACCCTAACCTAACAGACTTAACAGTCTAAAGTCGACTAATATAGTTAATAGAATATAGTTAGTAGAATATCTGAAGTGAACCTTAGATGTCAATTGTTTCCATACACACAAAAGATAACATGAAGAGTTCAGATGCAAAAGCCTCTAAGTGCCATTTGAAATTTTCTTCTAAAATGATCATTTTTATCAAGCTTGTATATTTAAGTTCAGTAATTTCACTTAAATGGTAATGAAGATTACCTATTAATTGTTATATAAGTGAAATTACTGAAATTAAATATACAAGTTTGATAAAAATGACCATTCTAGAAGAAAATTTCAAATGGCATTTAGAGGCTTTTGCATCTGAACTCTTCACATATTTAACTTTTTATGACAGATGTTGCAATTTCAATGTGTTAATCATCTCAGCTTAAGTGTAAATATTTTTTTTTTGAATATGAAAATGTGAAAAAATGAAAAAAGAGCAGTGCTGCGGTAATGACGCAGTGTATCGGTAAGGACACAATGTTAAACTGCCACGAAATCAAACATGTTTGTTTATATGTATATACTAATATATACTTCAGTACTAATAATATACTGAATATTTGTAATTTAATATACAGTAAACCTTGAATTTGTAAAGACCGCAACACAAGGTCTTTACCGCAACACATAAATTTGCTGCAGTAACAGCGAACCTTCATGGTAAAGTGAAGTGGTCATTCTAAATAAAGATTAACCAATCAGATTATCTAAATGGCTGCTGATATGGGACATTTCTAAAAAGCTGTTGAACATTTCCACCATTGTTGCACAGGAAAAACGATATAGTTCATTACACATTTTCTTGTGTAATACAATAGCAAGGACTATTGTCACAATGAAACTATCTCTGAACTGTGAGCAATGTGATATTCAGGTCAGTGAACTGCTTATGGTCAGAGAAGATGTGCTCATACCTCATACATGTTCTTTCTAAATGTTTCTTTTGCCGGAAGTATAATAAAAAGGATGTGCTCTGTCTTGGCTAACCGAACACCATGGTTACTAGGACTATGGATGTGCTGTAGAAACAAGGACGTGGGGATTCAGTCTTTGATCAAATTACATCCAAATATCCATCTGCATGTAGTTTTTACATCTCAATCTCTTCAGGTTGAGTATCAGTTTATTATGAGGTCACAAAATGTGTCTGAAATAAAGCCTGGCTTCTGAACTTATGGAGAGAGGAAGTTTTCAAACATGTTATAAGATAAATAACTCTCTGTGTTTCCTTCATTTCCTCAGCTATGACTGAAGTGTCATAGTGTCATAGCAGCATTCGTACTGTTTTATTTAAAACAAAGTTATTGCAAACTGTTCTCGAGTAGATGGTGTTCTTATGACTCAATGTCCCCCCCCCCCATTTCACTGTACAAGTATGGAGAAACTTTCCTAGTTGTTGAAGAATCAGGTTTTTATAAATATCGTGATAAGGAACATTTAGAGTAAAGTGTTTGGCCAAGGTCACAATCTTCAAGGGACTCGGGTCTCATTTTTCTCTTCCCACCCCCTTCACCTTTTAAGTCACCATATGAAGCGAAGAAAAACACATTGCTGAAAATAAAAATAACCGTTGCTTCCCTCTCAGTGGGGAATACAAGTGCTGGAGAGAGATAATATAGTTGATGCATGGTGGGGCTAAGTTGAACTAACTAGATTCGAACACACTTTTTTTGTGGTTTGATTGGACTGTATGAAGATTGCAGGGGAATCTTTTAGCGTCTATAAGGACAAAAGTTGATGCACTGAGTTAACAGAGGAAGATAGTGAAGAGTTTCAAGACAGGGAATGTTGATTGGGCGGAGAGGTCATAAAATATTGAGGCTTGTTTTTTCCCTGTGGAATGCATATTTTTGGCCTTGAGAAGATTTCTAGCAATCAAAAACCTGTCTGTTTCTCCTCCCATATCATTTTGGGAATTGTGATGACAGCTCACATGCACTGTATGTTTTTCAGACTGAGTGCATGTTTTTTTTTTTTTTTTTTTTTTTTTTGTGTTTGCGCATGAGGAAATTTTTTTTATTTAAATATACTTTGATTTGAACGCTTAATTTTTGTTAAGCTGTCCAGTTAGTATATTTCAAATTCACCTTCCCATATAAAACTTATATGTATATATATATGTATATGTATATGTACAGTATATGTATATGTATTATTTTTACTCATACAAAACTGAAAATAATTTTACTTTTAAATATTCTAAGTTTTGTACTGTATGGGTAAAAAATATTTAATGCCATTTTCTGGGCTCAAATTACATAATTCCCCATGTGAACCACATTAGTATATATTTTTTATATTCTAGATGGTATGTCATGTATATTTAAATATTAAAAAATAGTAAATAAAATATAATAGAAATAGGTTAGGTTGATTTTTTTTTTTTTTGGGCCAGAAGGATAGTCCCAGAATTCCATGTGCAAACTATCACAATTGTTTAGAATTTATTTAAAATAAGATATTTTTAGACCCATATTTGTTTTCAGTTACGTACATTGAATATTTAGCGATTTTTGTTTGCCAGTACCACCTGCTGTATTATCAGAACATTTTACTGTAAAAACAGATTTTAGAAGCTCAATTAAGTTGATGTATTAACATAATAAAATCAAATGACACACGAGTGCTAAAAAAGCACTAATTAAGGTATGTCCTATGATGTATGTAACATACATGTGTATGTTTCCATATATAACCCAGCTGTCACAGCTGTAAGGTATTTTTTAGTCAAAACCAGGTCAAGCAATCCCATGTAACTTTGTGCCAGATTCTGTTTATGGACTACATCATCCTCTCTCACCCCTCGCTCAACTGTACTAAAACCCGCAGCAAAATGCTGCAGCTACTGTAACTGGCATCATCACGCTTGCTTGTGTGATGTCCCGCGGCTTCATTAGGAGCCGTACACATGCAAACGTTTGCTCCTCAAGTACTCAACTTAAAAGAAACTTCATCAGATGAGACAATCAACCAAAACAAAATGTCCTCTCGCTTGAACTCTCTTCAAAATTCCTTAAAAGCATCATGTCACCCATGAACAACATTGTCTCTCTTGACAAAGCAATCTGCTTGTGTCCCATCTGGAGAATATTGCACATCCTCCATTATGCATAAACTCACTAAACCACAAAGAGATTTGCAACAGCCAGAACTCCCAGTGCCAGGTCATTTTAATCATGGTGTTATGAAAACTTCATGAGTTTCTGTGTTTCTTTCCTTGTGTTGTTTTGTGCTAACGGCTTCATTCAGTATACAACAGGATATTTACCCACCTCTGGGAGACTGACAACACAAATCCCTTTAGATGAAAGTCAAGAGTATAACCTGCTTAAAATAGCTTCCTGGAACGCTGTTGCGTGCTTGTGTGCAGTAGTGTTGGAGAATGTTACTTTTAAAAGTACCATGTTTAAATATTGTGTTGCTTATTATACAAGTAATCTTACAGTGTGTGTTATTAATAAGGTTTATGTAACTAATATTATGTATTATTTCTAACACTGTTTTTGTGTTTGTGTATTTATCTATTTTTATGCAACTATCTAGTTTGTTCTGGTACTCTTATGAGTGAGTCATTGAATCATTCGTTCAGTTTTATCATTCAAAAACATTGAGTCATCATTAGGAATGAATCAGTGGACTGTCTTGATGAGTGAGTCATTGAATCACTTCCTCAACCAAATCATTTAAGGAACGAAACCATTTACTGTCTTAATGAGTCTTAATTATTTACTTAATCAAATAATTCAAAAAACGTTGATTCATTAAAGAATGAATCAGGGGTCTCTTTATGAGTGAGTCATTGGACCATTTACTCCACAGGAACAAAACAAATATCTTTCATTTATGAGTCATTGAAAAACACCACTCCTGATGTGATTCTGCTGTGGTCGAGCAAATGTAGACATCATATACGATGACAGTACTGTGTTTGAAGTGTATATGTTACTCAATATTAACTTATTGTTTATTGATCAAAAAAATGAAACACAATGAAATAGGCGATGGGGATGGCAAATAGTTCAAGTTATCAGACGTTAATTAAAACCAGTTCAGGAACACAATATACTGTATCCCCAATGTGTGAAGCCTTTAGCTGCTTGTCTGTCTTTATTCACCTGTGGCTGAGCTCAATGTCCCATCTGTCGTTGCCTATTCTCCAGTTTAAACAAAAGCCTTGGCTGTGGTGCTGTGCAGTAATTTGATTAGGGTTATTGAATGAACATTAGACTACCAGGGCTCCAGCCAATACACGCAGCTGAACTCACCTGTGGGCGCATGGTTTGTTACAACTTGAAAAAGATCCAAAACAAAAACAGCGGTTTTAATTGCTTCAGGGGTTGTTTGATTTGCCTCTCAGACAATGATAATGTCATAACACTTAGATTTCAAAGTCTCTTGGTCCCATTGCAGATGTTTTTTGTCTGCTTTTGGCTCGTTCACATGTTTATTTATTTTGAATTGTCTGATCTTTGTCCCACAGGTGTACTGAGCCTGCCGGACAGTCTGAACCTGCACCGTGACCAGCAGCGAGCAGGGAAAACCGGAGAGGCCCATGCCTACAGCCAGGCTGAACTCCGCACCATTGAACAGTCCCTCCTGGCGACCCGCGTGGGGAGCATTGCAGAGCTCAGTGAGTACTCATGCCTTAAAAAATGTGTGTTGGTGTTTTTTGGCAACTGGAAGTTTGGCATTGGGGTCCTTTATGTTCACAAAGGCTGCAATTATTTGATCAAAAATAGAGTAAAAACATTGAAAAAGAAATATTGGGAAATATTGTTAGAGTTTAAAATCACTATCCTCCCAGATTTATATTTTTAAAATCAGACATCAATCTTCTTAGTAATCCTTAATTTATTCCTTATCAACAATCTAACAAAAACAAATTTCAAAAAATGCGTTTCCATTTTTTGTTTTTTAAGTACGTAAAGGGTCGCTAGTGACACGAGGTATGTATTAGTGTAAGTATTTTTTTTTTCTGCATTGAAATAATTTAACCTCTGACCCATTCATTTTCACCTTTATTTCACAAGGTGGCAATGTCTGATAGACAATGATGACGTGATGTTTAACTCATGATTACTGTAAGCATAAAACAAAAGAATTTGGTCATAATTTATTCAGCTGGTCCCGTTTGTTGTAATCTACCGCTTAGAGCATGTGTCAGAAATATAACACCCCTTTCCTTTCCAATAATGAAAGCCAAGAAGAGCAAGCTGATCAACTCAAACCACCTTCTCAAGCACAACTTGTACAGGATGTTACTTAATTTTAGACCTTACTCTTACATTTCAGATATGATGTTCTTAACAGTGTGTCATTTATAAGATCATATTTCTGCATCGTACTTCATGAAAAATGGTGAGAACACAACAAAAGGTTATGGTTGGATGAGGAATAGTTATAATACATTTTAATCACTGCTTCCTATAAGATTGTCTGCCTTAGGAAGGCTGAAAAGGGGTGGTTTAAAAAAAAACTGTGCCTTTTGGACATGGTGACAACACACTACTAACACAACTTATCCAGGCTCCCCCCCCCTTTTATTGTGATTTCTTAATATCAAAACTGTTGAAAACACCTCTGCTTAATATGCAGAAATTGTTTTAAATTGTTTAATCTTTTATAACATTATAAATATCTTTCCTGTCACTTTTGATCAATTGAATGCACCCTTGCTGAATAAAAGTATTGTCTAGAGTCTATACTTCTATAGAAAATAAAAAATAAAACTGACCCGAAACTTTTGAAAGGCTCAAAAAAACAAAAACAAACAAAAAAAGAACAAAAAGTAGTTGGTTAAAGGTGGTGAGAGACTTTCTCGTTCTAGAGAGCATTTTATTGGAAAGAAATCTGTTTAGGATGAACCCTCTGTGTTTTTTATCTATTTTCTGGGAAGAGAAAGAGAGTACATCTTGAATACATTTTATCGCCTAAAAGTGAACATTGAGTCAATGTTTAAATCCAGTCCAATTTTTTTTTTTTTCCCACACCATATGAATTCCAGCAATGACCCTGGTCTGATATCCATTCTGTGTCAGGTTCCTGAGCTATTTGACATCCGGATGATGCACTGAATTAGCTATTTTTAGTCACTTGTGTGGGTGTATGAGGCCAGTGGTCAGCAACTGGAAGGCCCTTCCCTAACAGAGTAGGGTGTGTCTCTCTCTAGTGTCCACCGGATGGTCGTCAGACTGAATAACAGCTCTTTGTATATGTGTCTTGGTGCTGGTGGTTAGCCTGTGTGGCAGTGCATTTCAGAGCTTGTCCGTACTGCATTACTGCACCCACGGTCATTTTTTAATCATAGCTAACACACACAATAACCAAAAAGTTAAGATGCAAAAGAGCACACCATCATCTACACTGATTACGTCTCCTAAAGTGTGCCTGCCAAATGAATGCGTGTGACCCCATTGAGGAGGGGAAATTCGATGTGTGCAGAGGGACTTGAGTAAATTACAGAGAGCCAGTGACCCTTCTGTCATTCTAATCAACATTGCATTCTGCTGGGAAACAGACGCATCAGATTTTGCAATGTGAAACAATAGAGCAATGGAGATTACTTGTTTTGTTTATTAAACTCATTTTGATTATGTGAGGCTCACAAAACAAATCAACAACATTTCTGTTATATTTAAAATACAACTAAAAGGAAAGAAATAATTCTTAAGTAGAGTTAAGCAAAATTGCCTCCCACAATCAATCAATCAATCAATTGTTTAACTGCTTATATTGTGATTAGAATTCAAAATCATTGTATTACAATATTTTTTTATGCAGTTTTTTTTTTTTTGGTAGGTCTCAATAGTCATTATTATTGAATACTAAACAGACCTAGACAGGCACAACATATCAGGTGGGTTATTTAAGATGCTGCAGGGTATTTGTGTTATTGCATGTATAAGTATTATCACAGATGTGAAGTTGCTTTCATAATGCAGCATTTGTTATGTAACATTTGTAATGTTGAACATTAGCTATTTCACCAACAGATGAGGCATAATAATCAGACGTAATTGACTTTTTCCTCCTTTGCAGCTTGCACAACAAACATCCATATTGATTGCAAACTCCTCAAAAGCCACCTAATTAATTGACCATTTGCTAATTATGGCATATTTTCACACTCTATAATAAAATATAAAAGTCTGGATTATGGAATTGCTTTTCTGTTGATGAAAAGTTCTCATGCATATTCATTTCCCTTTGAATCATCTCAGTTTTGGCTATGCGAAATATCGTTTGTGTCTACTCTAATTATCTCACAATGTCCTTATCGCAGACCTATAACTATCAGTGTGGTGTATTGCAAAACAATACTTGTTAGAATGTGTCCAGCATTTTTTATGAGCATCCTGGCGTCTCACAGTTTGAAACCATACGCCGCTGTGGTTAAATTAACTTGGAAACATAATACATTGTGGGCAGTTAACAATGAGGCCCAACCATTACAGACTTCACTGTCCTGAAGGCTGTTATGGTACATATGTTGATAAAGAGTTTTGAAAAAACAACTTGGTGGTGTAATGTGTGTGTGTGTATAAAAAAAAGTGTGAGCTCTACTAGATCAGTGATACTCTAAGTAAACAAGCACATACTTTTTATAGTAAATGTCTCTAGAGTTCACATTCGCCTTCGAGCCCCCTGGCAAAAATCATCCATGGTATTTTACCGTATTTATTTCTCTCAAAAAAATTTCAGGATTCTTTTCTGTGTATATTCTAGTGCACGGAAATTGTGAGAAGCAGCTCCTTTTACAATATGGCCATAATTCAGACATCTGTCTCTCCACACGCTCCAAGAATCCCCATAAGAGTTTGGCCTGCACTGTGCTTTCTCATTGGTTAACTCAATTATTCCCATCTTAAGTTCACTGCTGAAATCTAAAAATAAAATAAACTATCCAGTATGGAATTCAAGGGGCAGATATATTCATTCATATCTCTGTCCGTCAGTCAGTCCGGCCATCCTTTTGTTTGTTTTTTGTTCATTCATTTTTACTTTGCTTATCTTTAAAAAATACCCAATGCATGCTCTTCTGGAATTAAAAAATCCAGAATGAGCTGCTGCTTTCAATATTTGGCCTGAAAAAAAAATGAACTGATTTATTAGTTTCCTTTACCAGAGGCGTTTAGATTATACATGGAAAATTAGCAATTAAGGGATATTAATCAAACTACAATCTTGACAAGGCAAAGAGAAAACCCCTCACTGCTCTTGGTTGGATAACTTATAGCTTTAATGAGTTTAAATTGATTTAGTAGCACAAAATTTAAAAGAAAGAAAGAAACTAGATGGCTAATCTTAATTACAGACCTGCTGCTAAGTCAGACTATTGTGTTTATTAGCAACAACCCATACTATTTGTCCTTAATATTTCTGTATATAAAAGAAATATTGCACTGTTTTAACATGTGAGCTTAATATGCAACACAAATTAAAAGTGGGTTTTGGCTGATTTATCATCATGGAAATTAAATTCAAGTTTGTAAGTTTGTTTAAATACATTTCTAATTTATAGCTGTTATATAGAGTATAGATGAAAAGTCTTCTTTTTTTGTCTAGCTAACACTTAAATGTCACCAGCAGTACTGATGATAATGATGTCCAGTCTCGGCAAGAGAAGTCAAATCAGCTCCATTTCAAATGAAGATGGCCCAATCAAAACCTTTTTCCTCCATCCTCTGAATGTTGGTGGGTCTGAGCCATCCGGAAAACACACTAAGTGCCACTTCAGTATCAGAGCAGCTGTAAAATGCTTAGCAAGTTTAGGTAATTCACACTACACCAATAGACGCGACCAATGGCAAGAGACACATTTGTTGGGTTTTGTCGGGTTAGTGTATTACATTGGTGTTGGTCGGTGCTTGTTTTTAACGGTATTTATATACATTGTGTTCAGTCTGTATTTGTCAGGGCATGGAATGTCTCCGAAGTGACGTAGTGTAATCTGGTGGTTATCGACTTTAGGTCGGTGTCTGTTGATTGATTTTATTTATATGGGACAATGCATATTCATAAATGAAGTAGGGCTATCTCTAATTTCCTTTGGCATACTGTTCCATTTTGTGCAGCCTTTAATAGAGAGGACATTTTGTGCAAACGTAGATTTTCTAAATGGTTCACATTCCCCCTGGGTAAATGATCTAGTCCTAGTCTCACTATTTCTCTTTTTGATAAAATCCCCCAGGGGAGGTGGGGCGATTCCATTCATAGATTTATAAATTAGACTGCTACTTTTAAAATTTTTTAGATTTTCAAAATTTAGGAGGCACTTCTCAAGAATTGGACAAAGGTGAAACGACTGTGGTTTCCTGTCAAATACCTTATCTGCTTTTTTTATATAGTTGGTTAATGGGTTTTAATGCAGTAACTCTAGCAAAAGACCAAACTGTGAACACAACGGTCTTTTTAGTATTAAGAGTGAGGCAGATTTGATTTAGCCAGTTTTGAACTTTGGTTTGTGAATTTGTAAGATTTGTAGCTATTATCTTTTTATATTTACCATGATTGAAGATCACAGCGTCATCCGCATACATCTGCACATTACAGTTCAAACAAGCAGCTGGCAGATCATTCATGTACATTGAGAACGATAGAGGACCGAGAATTGAGCCCTGTGGAACTCCAACATGATTACTAAGAGAAGGAGATTTAACACCATCTATATTAACACATTGTATTCTGTTTGATAAATATGATTGAAACCATGATATAGCATCTGTAGAAAAATTAAAATGTGTAAGTTTGGTCAACAGTACTTGATGGTTAACTGTACCAGAAGCCTTTTTAAAGTCTAAAAATACAGCTCCTACACAATTTCCCTGGAATAAAGTTCTTATATATATATTTATACACTGCCGTTCAAAAGTTTAGGGTCGTTATTTATTATTATTATTATTTTTTTGTTGAAAAGTCATGTTCACCAAGGCCAGAGTTATAGAGATCTTCACTGTGATTTAAGCGATGCACTTCTTCTGTGAGAAATAAGGGAAATCGAACTGCTCCAGTTTTAACAAAAGACACACCACTTGCTCTTTAAACTGCTTAATAACGGTAGTTAAGCACATAGAGGTAAAACTCAGAATGTAGTAAAAAGATGTGGGCGCTCAAATGTGGGCTCTCAGACAAATTTTTCTTTCTTTCACTTTTTCTTTCACAGTGTCTCTTTCTGTTTTAGGGCACCGTGTCCTTTAAACCTGACGTGTCTATTATTTCTTCATCACTTATTTCTACCTGCTGAGTTATACAATTTCCTCTCTGAGGCCTTGACAGCAGACTGAAACATGGCTATTTGCTAAACACACACTTGCATACACAAACTTGCATGTACATTTAGACCCAAACAGCCAAATTGATCATCACTCTGAAAGCCTTCGGTCTAAAGGCTTGATGCCTTGAACTTTACTTAATCCTCATTCAAGCATTTTTTCAGTGACCTAAACGATCAAACGACACAAAGAGAAAATGCCTACTGGATTCTTTGGTTTAGAAAACAGATCATAGAGCAGGAATAGTGAGAAATTTGTCTCATCCTTTTTACAAAAACTTTACAAGTACCCTACATATTTCTAAAATCAAGCACTGAAAACAACTTTAAAGAAATAAAATGGTGTTTGAAGCTATAATTATCCTGAACCAATGAAATGTACATCAAAGTTATGTGGTTTTGTGCATTTGCTTTGAGTTCATACATGCTGATATTGATTAAATCAATTTGAACAAATATATGCATTTCTTTTTCAGTAAAACTGAGCAAACATATTGATGACTCATCCTGCACTATACACATTTTTGTACGATCAAATGCTCTCTAGGATGAAAATGTCCCTCCCCTGACCGCCTTCAACCTAGCAAGTGAATCCAAGTGACTAGCAAGACGTGAATCCTAGTTCATGGTTCTCTTACTAAAATATTTCAATTATTGATAAAAAGAAGAAGCTGGTAATAAAATTATAATATCTTGCATTTTCAGTTTTATTCCATTGCCTTCTAGAAATATATATTTAATGAAAGCCTTTTTTTCTCCCAGTTATTTTAAGAGACTGTTTTATAGTACAGTACATCTATGCCAATGGCCGTTTGAACTCTTTCAAATGGCACCAAGAAATGGAAGGATCATTTTACAGCTGATTGGTAGAACATTTGTTATTGCATTCCAAAAATGTGGTTCTATTCTAAGACACAAACTGCATCAACTCCTGACCTGCCACTCTTTCTGCAGGTTTCCCACTGTTGACAGACAATGTGCAGCAATCACCTTCCAATAACCATAATTAAAAGGGCATACACTTTACCAATGGCTTGAATAATTAGTTCTAATTAGTTCACCTTATTAGCCTGCACCTTATATAGAGCATTGCTTGTGATAACAAATGCAGATGATTCAAAGACATTATTCCATCAAGCTTAATGTAAACCTCCTGACAGTTAAAGTTGGACAACCCTCATGTTGTACAAGATAACTCAAACTCCGCCAATATAGCACGTAATTGTATTTGATAATAGTGTAATTAACTTTGCTTACATAAAACAGCTGCTAATTTATAATAATTGCCTGTAATCGTGAAATGAATAAGTGTTAGGTTACTTAACCCTTTGGAACACATATACAATTCTAATGCTAACACTTGTCCTAAACAGGTGTGACTCGTTGAAGCGAGTTTATATCCTAATCCTTAAATTTAAAAAAAGTTTCTTCGCCCAGCAGTTTTTGGTGCTCAGTTTGGACAGGCAAGCTTGTCTCATGCTTGAGTTTTATGCATTTGATGACAACATGCAGTACAGTATTAAATATGCATTTACCATATGTCTGAATATTGATATTATAAATGTGCACTTGAGCTGTGCTCCTTTGTAGAAAATGAGGTGAGCGCCTTCAAAATTTAATGGAGGCAAAAAGTCTTGTGCTGTCTCAATGGAAAAATATCCCATGAGCTGTGCAGCAGATTGCATAGCAAGGTGCCTTTATTTCGCGGTCAAAGGAAAACCCGGTAATTATACTGAGAGGGAGTAATTATAAAGGCTCCTGCACTATTTCCTGCTGCTTTCACTGTGGTGGTTAATACTGAGACACCTCCATTTGTCACGTTCGTGGAGACATTCTTTTGTGCAGAAATCCAGCTAGGACTTGCCTGAGATCTAAGGGGAAGTTGTTGTCAATATGATAGCAATAGTTTTCAATACAGCAATTATGTGTGTGGTTTAACTTTTACTGTACTTAATATACTTAAAAGAATAGTTCACTCAAAAATTATTTGCGTACCATAATTTTTTTTGTTCCGTGCCCGGAACACCTTCCCGGGAAGGCGTCCAGGAGGCATCCATTACAGTTTCCCAAGCCACCTCAGCTGACCCCTCTCAATGTGGAGGAGCAGCAGCTCTATACTGAGCTCCTCCAGGGTGAGTTTCTCACCCTATCAGCCACCCTGCGGAGAAAGCTCATTTCGGCCACCTGTATCCGGGATCTTGTCCTTTCGGTCATGACCCAAAGCTCATGACCATAGGTGAGAGTAGGAATGGTGAATCGAGAGCTTCGCCTTGCGGCTCAGCTCCTTCTTCACCATGACAGACCGGTACTTCGACCGCATTACTGCCGAAGCTGTACCAATCAGTCTGTCAATCTCCCATTCCATCCTTCTCTCACTCAAGAACAAAACCCCAAGATACTTAAACTCCTCAACTTGTGGCAGGATCTCTCCACCAACCTGAAGTGGACAAGCCACCCTTTTCCGACTGAGGACCATGGCCTCGGATTTGGAGGTGCTGATTCTCATCCCAGCCGGCTGCAGTCAAACCACGAATGTCGTGCTGAGTGATCTGAACTGTATGAAGTTCAGCGAACTTCTGAACTGTATGAACGGCGTTCGGGGATCGACTTATCGAAACTATTTTTTAAGATGGCTCCTGTCTGTATACGCGAAGTGAACTGTCTTTATAAAGTATCTTCTTATTAAACGGTCTGTATACTTACAAAGTTCTCAATACTTCATTTTGCATGTATGGACCCTCATTATGTTGCTGTGTTAGATGGGGCTATTTTGAGCCTTGTTAGTGGTATAAACTAGCGATTTCTTTTTACTTAGTCAATTACTAGCATTATACGCTAAACAGTTTATAGAGATAAAACTCTTTACATTCGATTATCATGAAAACAAATCTCAGAGAACGATTGACTAGGTACCGATGTTTTATTAGACCAAAGGTTCATTGTTTGCCGGAGTTCTCCTTTAAGCCAAGCAATCATTCACTTAATGAATTATATGAATGAAACAAGTGACTGTCTTCACGAATAAGTCATTGAATCAATCACCTAAACACTTCTTCAACAATGCGCAACAGTTCTGTTGTGACTTTGTGCATATTTTTTGTTGGTGGAGCAAAACTATATAAAGTAACTAATATTGTGTCTAAAATGTAAGGTAACTTCTTGTTTATTGAATTGTTGTATTAAAGCAAAACCACACTCCTGATTCTAGTGTAAATGTGCACTGACGGAATGACACAAACCGTTGCTTAAATTCAATTACAAGACTAGAACTGTTTTATAACTGTCATTAGCATATAGTAACTGCACTAAGAGTGTGTAGTTATGGTCTCCCAAGGGTGGTTATTTGTTATGGATGTCATGTTGTAAATGTACCCATAGATGAGACACTCTGAGCTTCTGGCCTCTGGGTGATGGATGTTGTGAGTCGCCTTTGTTAATGGCGACAAGTCCTCAGTTAGATGAATCATGGCCCGCAGTGATAGTTTGCTTTTATAATTCCGGTCCACACTACCACATAAGGTGGATGAGGCAATCATCATTCTCTGGAGGATTCGGTATGACAGCCTCCAGAAAGCATGCATACATAAACACACTGCATAATTTTGTTTGTGTGCGTGTGACTTTTAAATGAAGGCACCTATTTCAGTGACACATTTGCTGACTAGTCAGGCATAACCAGTGATTCACCGGCCTTGATCTCTTTCAGATTGCCTCGCTGATGGATAGACCATTTACTTTGACCTTGAAACTAAATCAGAATCACTGATGGTGAGAGTCCCATTTTAACCAATAAACAAAAACAAAATAGACTAAAAAAAAGTTGAGAAATTTGCATTAAAAAAAGAAATTTGTTGCTCCCCATGTAATTGTGTTTTAGTTATTAGTTATAGTTCACTCAAAAATGTGGATTTCAAACCCGTATGACTTTCTTTATTCTGTGGATCAAAAAAACAACTCACAACCCAATGACGCAATTAGTTCATGCATGTGTCCGTTTTTAACGTGTTTTGACTGTCGTACATGAATGACAATTGAGATCCTATAGTGTGACATGGCTGACAGCAGGGATTATGTTCGTACAGTCTGACAAGCAACAGTCGTAAAGGACTATTAGAAACCATACAGTGTGCAGCCAGCATAAGACATGAGTAATCAATAATCAGGGATTTATTTGAATTATTTAAACTTTTATTGGCTATGTTTCTATGTCATAAGCCCTTGGCGAGTTGTCTGTAAGGTGTCTCAATAAGGCTGAGGTGATTTGACACTGTAAATGCCATCAGTGAACCCTCATGAAATAAACTTCAAAGGGGCCGTGCTTCTTTGACACTGAAAGGGCAGGAAAGAAGAGAAAGGGACACACTCAAGTCTTTCAGCTTTGGCTTTGTCCTTTGGCGTCTCTTTGAAGCTTCAGTTTGTGGTTCATCATTATTAGATTGCATCCTACTTGAGATTCAAATCATTGAAGGTCACTTTCACTGATGGTTATTAAATGGTAATGTGTTTACCCACTTCCGAAATGTGACATATTTCAATATTATAACAAGATGTTCAGTAATGTAAGCCTGGACCTATAAATCTGCCAGAAACTGACTGGATCGTTAAACATACTAGTTGAAAGGTAAGAGGGCTGTTGAATTGTCTTCTCCCTTAAGTAATTTGCATTGAGGAACGAAGGTAGATCATTTTGCACTCGCTTACCTTCAAAGATTCCCTCTTTCAATATTATGCAAAACTATACAGCAAGAAATACAAAATTTGAGTATTATAGCTCAATATCGCACTTGGATGAGTGGTTGGGCTCGCAGGGCATCTCTGCGGCATCATATTCGTTGGGGGCGTGATCCGTTCCTCATAATTACACCTCATACTTCAGCATCTGCTGAAGGGAGAAGAGAGAGGGAGTTCCTGCGAGTCATTCTTCATGATTAATGCAGGTGTGCCTGAGAGGCCTTTTGGGAACGACCGGAGAATAATTACTGCGAAGTATAAAGACGTGAGCATGCCTCCGCTCTCTCCCCTCTTCTGACACCCTCCAAACTACACCAGCCGCCAAAGAGCTATTAGACTAGAGAAGGCCATGTAGAGGATCTATCATTTGGGCTGCCTGTTTCTCTGAAGCAAGAGAAGAGGGAAGTAAAGGGGAATTTGTGGATCTATAATTGGGAGCAATTTCAAAGCTGAATCACGCCCAAAAGGCTTGGGTTGAAAAAAAAAACAAAAAAACGGGAGCCTCTGTTGGATAAGATAATGTATTCCAGGAGAAGGAGGTGTATGACTTGCCTGGATATGTGTGGCAACTTTTCCATCTATCAGAATGTGTTTTGGAGCCTGCTGTGTCTCAATCATTATAGAGTAAACTAGATTTTACATTTTTCTGAAGACTCCAAATCAAAGGCCGCGTCCTTCGAAGGCAGATTGTGTCACAGCAGTGCGACAAAGGCTGTCCCAAATGAACCTTCCAATGCAGCCTACAAATGTAGAACTGTGGAATGAAGAGTACAATAGATAGATCCTACGTGGCCTAGCCTACCCCAGAATTCATTGTGCGAAATCAGGATGTATTTTATAGTGAGAGAAATTGCCACATTGCACTTTGGGTTTCAACTTACTCAAAATATATACTGTATGTTACAAATGAAAAAATTTAAAATGTATATGTAAAGTGGTTCAAATGATGACCTGTATCTTACTAAGATGCAATTTTATATAGATTATACTCTTTTTGTTATGTACAGAAATGGACCACGATGAACATTTAGAAAGGTTGTGAACCCTGTTTTGCAGTTGCTTTTTCTTTTCTTTTTTTCTCCTCTTCTTTTTTGGTTTTAGCTGTAGTTTTACTTTCATTTTGTCCTTGTCATTTAATTTAGTTTTCACGCTATGACTGTTACTATTGGTTTTTTGTAGTTTCAGTTTTTATTTCTATTTTAGTACTCTTGTGCTGCTGATGTTAGTGCGTTCGGTGATATCATCTAAATATTTTTATTGAATAACTTTAATTTTTAAAATGTATGTATTATTATGTTCATTATTCGTTTTTAACTTTGCAACACATTGAACTTCAAATTTAACTTTACAAATTTACAATTAAATTTACTCATTTGTTAACATAGTTAATTCATTAACTAAAAATAAGAAATATATTTTTTCAGCATTTTTTATTTTTATTTTTAAGCTTTGTTAATGTTATGTTAATAAAAATGTTCACGGCCATGTTAGTTCACAGTGCATTAACTGCATAAAAATAAATGTTTACTTTATTTTAGAAAGTTTTGTAGTCATTAAATGTATTTTAATTTTAATTTAATTTGTTTTAATTTAGGTTTCATTTTAGTTTTTGATAACCATAATTACACTGTGTCTAACTAGACTCGATATATACAACAGAGAAGATTAATTGAAAAATGAATTTACAATTTTCCTCTCCATTATGTTGGCTATAGTGCAGCTTTGTTGATGAGATTTAATTATGATGTAAGTATCTCCATGGTCCAGAGCCATTGGCCAACTGTTTCTTAGTATTTTGACAGAACAGTGTCTGTCATATTTTGTGCTGACGCCATATGTTGCCTTCTGCAAAAAGGTCAGCGGCGGTGAGAATGAGTGGTATGCAGAGGTCTTTTACACTCCTCTGGTCCACAGCTGTGCTCCTCACACACACCCATGAGCTCCAGAGGTTATTCCAAGGTCACACTTTAGATGAGCCAAACTCTCACCGAGAGCAAGGGGAATCAAAAATTTTTTGCGATCAAACAAAAATCAAACAAAAATCCCCTGCAGCATCAAGCCCGACCCCATGTTGCCCCCATGATATAATTAGTTATGGGGACAAGTAATTATTGAATTAGTTAATAGGATAACACAATACTGTAGTATTTTTCTAGATATTTGGTGTGCTCTTTGAATGACACAGATTTGGATTCTGCCCTGGCTACTTTCCCGCTGATGTTTGAGCTTCTCGTCCTCCTTGTGCAGCTCTAAGTCAGTGATATTTTACCTTAAAGCAGCAGAAGCCAAAATAGAATCTGGTTCAGGCAGAATGTACAATGTTAACACTAACTCCCAGGGTGTACAGTGGTCACACTGGAATCAAATCTTTTGTCATTCTTGCTGAGAGAGTTGTTCCCTTTTCCATGGATCGGTGCTGAATAACAACAGCGGCTCGGCTGCTGCATAGTAGCTGCCACTTCACTCCTGCCTCACACACCGGTACAATCTAGTGAAGGCAAGCTTCAAGTGAATGGTGCTTGGCAGAACTTGAAAGACATGTTTCAGACCATCTGGACAGGTGATGAAATGTGTGGTTCTGTTCATGAGCACTGGAACATGCTAGTCTTCTGATCATGATTTTTTAGCACTTTTTCATACAAGGCTTGACAGAGTGATTTCATATTCATTCGCATCTTAGTCGCAAACTGTGAAACAGCTTCTCGACCAAGAAAAAATGTAGAACGGGACTTGAATTTGACCAAGAGAAGAGAAGAGAAGAGGCCGGGAGGGGAAGTTATTTTGATTAAAGATTACGAGGGCACATGAATTTTTAAAAGAATGTAATGATGTACATGGATAAATCATTTATAATAAATACTGCAATATTCCATAAAAAGATCATGGTGACTTTTATGCTACTCTTTCTCACCATAGGGTGAAGTGTTTTGTGTGGCTTGCAGGGTATATATTGGAAGTATGAGATTGATTTATTTATTGTTGATGTAAATGAAAAATGACACATTTTATGTATTTATTTATTTATTTTGTGCAAAAAATGTCATAGTAAGTTGATATATCCAAAATGCTCACATATACAGCACATCTTAAATCTAAATTTGCATTTTGAATACAGTATATTAACAATGTTCCTAGACTAAAAAGGGAGATATTATCAATTGTATTTGGCAATAAATAATTGTTTTGTATAAAAATATATATTTATTAATATTATTTAAATACATTTACATACATTTAATATGCAATGTGTTACTTTACTCATTACTTGGAAAAAAGTAATTGATTATATAAGGCAAGTAACCCCCAACTCTGCTCTCCAATATTCACTGTAACTTCCACACACACAAAAAAAAGCTTTTACGGATTTTTAAAAAATCTGTGCCTGATTGCTGCCTTTACACCAGCTCATCTCTATAAAAATTGAACGAGGGCTGTACTTGGAAAGAGTAGTTTTGCCTTGGTATGAATGCTTTACTTTTGATAATTCGTAAGGCCATTATGGAGCACAGTCAGTGTATCTGTGTGCAGGAGAGGTGTGTGCGTGTGTGTGTGTTTGAGAAAAAGAGAGAGAGAGAAATGGAATGTTTGTTTGATGGCGAGTGATTTTCACCAGCTGCTGCCATAGGGCTTCATCCAATAAAATTAAGAAAGCAGACACACACATAGACATGTTAAAAACGTAAGGTTTAAAACTGTGTGAAGACTTCCTCTTTCTCGCTTTCCCAGTAATTGCGGTGTGTGTGTTTATGTATGTGAATGTGTGTGGATGTTCTTAAGAACCAATTAAATTTTCCTTGGTTTTGCCAAGAAGGCTCAGTGATTCATCCAAGATAATTGGATCAGTTTATCAAAATTTATAATTTCTGTGTTTATGTGAATAAATAATAGGTCCCAATGACTAATAAATATGTATATGTGTTCTTATGTGGTCAAACTTTTTTTTTTTTTTAAATAACGTGTTTATAACAGGTGTTTTGTTTTTAATTTATGTTATAATTTTGTTATGTTTTATGTATTTATATATGTGTATTTGTATGTTAATTATTTATATAAGTTAAATTAAATATATTTTTTTATTTCTTATATTCAATATATATATACACACACCATATTAGCGAACAAATTTCTTGTTTTTATGTCTAAGTGTATTTTTTTCTGTTGTGTTCAAATTTTAGTCTAGTTTATCACTTAGTGATGATTCATGATTTCTTTTTGAAAACGTTTGCATGCAGTTGCACATCTTTTCAGGCACTTTTGGTCACTTTAAAAGAGTTTAGATATCCAAGAACTATATATTTTCTGGCTCTCCTTTTCTTACTGGAATCGGCCTAAATTGTAACTTTTATAAGTTTAAGGTTTAATACAAATATTGTGACATTTTGACAAGTTTCCTTACCATAAGATGAGTAATATCTCCTGTAACCCCTGCTCCAGATTTGGCTGAGAAAGCTAAAAGGTTGTCATCCTGTCATCCTTTTCCTCCTTTAATGAATGTCTTCCTGTCAAATGTGTCACTGTCTGTGTCTTTTGTGCATGTGGTGATGTACGAGGCCTCTAGTTTTATCTCAAAGACAGTAAAACCTTTATTTGACGCGAAGCTGCAATCTTAAGGAAGCCTTTGTAAAACAACATTCCCATACACTAAACCGAATGTCTTTACTGCCCCCTGTAGGTGACCTGGTGTCTCGAGCCATGCATCAACTTCAGCCTCTGCACATCATGAACCCCAGCAATGGAACGCCAGTACACGAGAACCGCACCAGCACCGTGCACTGGGAACCGGAAGCCCTCTACACGCTCTGCTACTTCATGCACTGTCCTCAAATGGAGTGGGAAAACCCTAATGTTGAACCCTCTAAGATTACCCTGCATACTGAGAGGTATAGAGTATGTTGCGCATTAGCACCATGTTTGTCACAATAATAGAGCTTTTCATATTAAACTATGTTATTTTCTTAAGACGAGTTGATGCATACCTCTCTCGTCTTGCTTTGGCGTGCGAGACATTTTGATAGCATTTAACTAGCCCAGTTCATTCAATAGGGGCCAAGCAGAGAAGCGACCAAACACCTCCACGTTTTCCCTATTTAAATACAGTTACACGAGACCAAGAATGGTGACACAAAATAAAACGTTGGGCTTTTCTAAGCATGTAAAGTGGATAACTATAATGTATGGTGGAATACCTCAGCAAGTGATTCGGCACATATTTATCTATGGACTCGGCGCAGTAATATCATCACTCTGGAGAGGGAGAGGACTTTTCACGAGTGATGATATTACTGCGCCGAGTCGAAGTGCTCCCAATCACTTGCTGTGGTATTCCGCCATACATAATAGTTATACACTTTACACGCTTAGAAAAGCGCAAAGTTTTATTTTGTGTCACCTTTCAACATTTTTTCCTGATGACCTTTAGGACTATTGACACAATCGGGGCTCAGGGAAGGCAAAGAAAACGGGATTTACACTTCATCTTGATTCTCTAGATGCAATGTCTTAGCACAAATCAAGATAAAGTAGAACGCTTCACTCCTGTTGGAGGAGAGAGTTAATGAATTGTTATGGAGTTGTGTTCAGCATCCTCTTGATAAACTCATCAGGACATCTCTTCCCAGGCTGCCCCACATCACTCAGATGTGATAAAAAGCCCCCTTCCAAGGACCCTGTGGGACACCCATGCAATGCTCGACAGAATCAGGAAGCTGTCTGCTTCCCCAGAGAGGGTCTGCTCTATTTTATTCATTTCTTTCTTGGCCTCTCACAGACGAATGAGAGGGTGGAGGAAGAAAGAGAGAGTGAAAGATAAGAGAATGACAGAAAAATAAAAGAAAATAGATGGTAGGTGAGGACAGGAATAATAAATAGAGATGGAGAAAGAAAACAAGAGATCAGAGCGAAGGAGCGTCTGGAGGTGTTCAGGGCCGTGGCTTTAGATTGCAGGCTTCTGGACTTTTGTTGATGTGCTCAGTGACATTTCATCAACCTTTCAACATTCCTACTGTAGAAGAATAACACACCAAGGGCACGAACACTCATAAACACACTGTAATTATCACTCTGCTTTGTCCCACGTACTGTACTGCATCATTTCCAACATGAAATACACTATACACTAAAAGATCTCTGAAATATACTTGCTGGCAGTCTTGAAGACAGTGCATTGAAATTTTAAACAATGAATCGTTCTCAGTTTGCCTAAAGCTGTGCTTTAATTAAGCAGTAAGTAAGGTTAAGATTAGGTGGTTATATGGAGGAGCAAAATTTTGCACTTTTGAGAATATCGATATCCACTTTTTTAATAATTGTAGTTTTTTTAGTTAATAGTAAATATTGTTTTGTTATATATATATATATATATATATATATATATATATATAAATATATAAATATATACAGTATATACGTACACTGTATATATGGTATTATAATAGCTTCTTGACAAAAAATATCTTATAATACCATATATCTAACAATACATTTTATCAATCTAAAATGTAAATATATTTATAATAAATTATAATTATATTTAATAATTATATTTATATTTAATATAATAAATGTAATATTGTAATTTAATATAATATTCAGTAAATGTTGTCTTTGTGTGTGAATACAGTTGTAATCAAATTTATTCAAACCTATTGGCAAAATTTACAGACTTTCAGCTGTTTGCAATGAAAAAAATTAAATGAAATAGCTCAACACAACAAATGTTTAGGGTGATTTCCCCAAATTCAACTGAAAATGCAACTTTTCATGAACTCTGCAGTCTCAAAATAATAGTATTATAATATCTACTTGACAAAAAAAGATATTTTATTTGAAACAGGAAGAATTTATAAATATAAAATGTATAATTAAATTCTTTCATTGCAATTTTTCTTAAAACAATACATTGAAAACAACAAATTATATTGTATATTCATTCTTGGGGTCTTTTGGTCTTTTATTTTAAAAAAACCCCAAAAGTATGTATTTTTTTCTTAAAGGTTTGATGTGATCTTTTTATTGTACTACTCCTTAGATAAAAGTACCAAGCTTCCATAAACCAATGCAATATATCTCGATTAAATATTTATGAAGACTTTGACATTTTTCAAGAGACCCTGAAGTAATTTTGATAAGAAAACTCCCTTCCTCTGGTCAAAGTGCAAAAAAAAGAAAGTCTTATTTTCCAACCAGATGTGGCTTCACTTTTAAATTCCACACTGGAATGAGAACCACGTCCTTTTCCTACAAACATTTCTTCATAGGGTGGGGAGCGGAGAAGCACATTATTCAGACTGAAGAGAAAAAGAGAAGGGTTTGCGGTTTGTTTTGGCAAATCTCGGATTCTTGGCAGGCTTTCTTACGGTGGGTAGGTGTCCGGGGAGGAAGAGTTAGGATTGTGCAAAGCCAGCTGTTAGATGCAGGTCAAAAGAAGCACATTTATATGAAGATAGATCGATGGTTCAAGATGAAGCTTGATGATTTTGTTCCCAATATTTCTGGGGTCAAATGTCTCCTTTTTATTCACGTCCAAGTGCGTGCAATAACAACTCGAGAATGTTTTCTCCAATTTGGAAACTAACATGTTTTGTCCCACACATTGCTCACTTTTTAGCACAGTGGGGTGTGTGGAACAACTTTGACACAAAGACGAACCGATAATGTTGTGTGGGCGGACAAAAACGGTGAAGTCATTGTTTTTTCATACTTGAAAGTCATACACTAAGCCCATTTCAACAAACTGTGTGCATTTCTCATTTAGTCATATTAGCTGTCACCATTATTTAATGTTGATCCACAACGACTCTAAACTCAGTTAAACAGCAGTGAAATAATCTGAATATGCTCATCGGAAATGCTTGTAGCAAATTTTCAACACGTTGTGATCATTGTGACTCACTGCAGTTGAGTCAGCTTCCTCAAGTTCCTCAAACTTTACCCTGTGAAGAAAAGTTTCGAATCATATATATACAGTATGTAAATGTGAGATTTGGCACAATGAGACAGTGTAATGGAAGCAAATTTGCAGCCTTTAAATTATATCATTTTAATTCAAATTCGTCTGTTGGAATGAGAGTGTCTGATTGAAAACTTGTCAGTTTGGTAACAGGTCTTTCATATTCCGTCATTATTTATATGAAGCGTAGAGATGGTAATTAGTAGAAACTGTAATCCCATCAGAGAGCTTATGATTACTTCTTTAAAGTATCCGGAAATTGCAAACGTGATAAAGGAAGCAAATGTACGCCGACAGTCAAAGGTTTGGACGCACTGGACTGAATTTGTTTCTTATGATCATAAAAACCTATTGGTCTGAATGTTTAATTCTTAAATATTAGGAATGAAGTTTGTTGACAAAATAAATGATGAAACACCTGTAAGCAGTAAACAGCTTTTCTTAAATCAGACATATCTTTGTTCTGCCCCTGCAGGCCGTTCCTGGTCCTGCCTCCATTGATGGAATGGATCCGGGTGGCCGTGGCGCACACAGAACACCGCCGAAGCTTCTCTGTGGACAGCGATGATGTACGTCAGGCAGCCCGACTGCTGTTACCCGGGGTGGACTGTGAGCCGCGGCAGCTAAAGTAGGTTTGGAAGGCAACGCCACTTCCGTACATGCACAAACACATGGTCGGCATGCACGCTATAAATATAGAATGCCTTTCTTAACAGTTAGTCATTCATTAAAAGACAGAGGGACATACAAACACCTAGACACACACACGCGCACACACACACACACAATGTACTCAAATGCCTCGAATGAATTGCACAGAGGATTGTTAACTTCTTGTGTGGATTTAGTTTCCTAGTGACAAGCTTTGAAGTTCTATGTAAATGACTTTCTACATGGACACAGTTATTTTTAGGAGCACCTCAACAGATGCCGGATGAACCTGGCAATTTTTGTAATGTCTTCTTTTTCCATGGCAACAATCTTTTAAAGTAAAAGCTGCCTAAATTAATAACCATCTCTTCGAATGTGTGTGTGTATGTGTGTGTGTTGTCTTTCTTCTGAGCCTAGTAACAGTTTCTTGAAAAGAAAATGATGTTATAGGATTAAATAAAATATTTTATAATCATAAGATTTTATATGTAATAATATATAATGTATTTAATATACAATATAAGAATATATACTAAAAACATACCTAATTACAAGCTGCTAGGCTGAATCTAATTTGTGTGGCAGAATATTAAAGAACTGTTGTATGTGTATTTAAAAACTAAATAAACACTTACCTTTTATTCAACAGAGCAGATGACTGCTTCGGTACCACAAGGAAACTGGACGCTGCATCCACAGAAGCAAAATTCCTGCAGGACCTGGGCTTCCGGATGCTCAACTGTGGACGAACTGACCTGGTCAAGCAAGCAGTCAATCTGCTTGGGCCAGATGGCATTAACAGTATGAGTGAACAGGTGAGCATGGATATTTATTCAAGTTACTTTTAAAAGTAATGCATCACAATATTGTTTTACTCCCCAAAAAAGTAACTAATTTGTATACTAAATTATACATTTGCACCTTTATATCTAATACATATTATTATTAAAATGAGATGATATGACCTTGAAAGTGGCATTATATTGCAATGAAATTCACTGAAAAATATATTCAACATGAAAGGGCATTTGCCAACTCATTTTACTTCAGTAATGTGACGTTACATACAGGGACCCCAAAAAGTTATAAATGTCATTGCATTTGATACAGAAAAACAAAACAAAAAATAATTTTTTCTGAACTAACCATGAAAAGAGGCTTGGTGACACTAAAAAGAAAGTCCTTTTGAAAGTGGAGCAAGTTAAATGGGTTCTTCACTGCTGGCAAAATTGGCTTTTTAATAAAAAAAAAAAAATTGATGTCTGTACAGTAGAAAAGTGGAAGAAAAATTGGTGCTACCTGACTAGAGAAAAAAGGATGCTATCTTCCCTTTTGCCAAATAGGTATATAACGCCAGTCAAACATCCCTTGCTTGAGTAAGAAATACTTCTTAGAAAACTTTTACTTATAATGGTGTCAACTGTCGACAAAGCTTTCAAAAGTTCACCGGATGATGCATTTTGCTGACAAATAATCATGAATTTCTTGTTCCAGGTAACACAGAGAACGACTGTTAATTTATGTATACAGACAATATAACAATACAAACGCATGAAAGTAACACTAATATATATATATATATATATATATATATATATATATATATATATATATATATAATAAAAAATTGGGAGGGGGAATGATGTGCACTGTTGAATTGTGCAAACTAAGATAAAGAGCATGTATTTTGATTACAGGATTTGGCTTCCCTTATCCATCCTACAGTGTCTTTTCAATTCTGTTGGCACAGCTCCTTTTGTCTATACTGTAACACATTTTACAGTGACTATGAATGCAATTAATTACAACACCAACAACATAATAACAGAGTGTATTTATGAGCAGCTCCACTAAATAATAATGTCATGAAATAATCACACATCCTTTAGTATTAATCAGAACTTGCACTGTAATTACTCCGCAATGTTAATGCTCATGTATACTGTGACTTTCTAAAAATCTGCCTTCCATAATTTTCTATGTATCGCATCTGCCTCATACCATTAAAAAATGGCCTTCTTATAATATTATATGTGGGAAGAAAGATGACCCACATAGACATTTAAAGGCTAAGGAAATAAATAAGATGTTACATGACCTTTTAAATAAGGGAAAACGCTTTTAATCTGACTGATCTGTGTAGGAAGCATCTATCATGATAGTAGTCATGACACTCTGTATTATGAATCAAACAGTGACATCTGTATATCTTATGATTGCGTGTTGTTGTCACGGTCTGTCTTCAAAACAACAGCCAGTTTATGAAAAGAATGACGGTGATATGCCGGTGCTGATAAAGTAGATAAAACTAACATGTGAAATTGAAGCGAAATGTAATGTGATGTGATGACAAAGAGAATAGTTGGAGTCCAGCTGGGAATCATTGAGAGTTGCTCCATCTTTCCCTGGAAGAGTTGCTCCGAAATCACACTGGCAAATATGGTACTTGTTATTTCAAGAAAAGCCTTGAGGGAAAATAGGACTCAACTCACAAATGAATCTCCTTCTTCGTGGTGAAAACTGTTTGCAGAACTGCACACGCTCGAGTTAGTAATGGAGTAAAGTCTTTACAAGGAGTTTTAACATCAAGCAGAATGCCTAAAAACCCCTTTACCCGTGTAAAGAGTAAAATTAGCAATAAATGAACTGAAATCACTGTGAAATTGAGTGCATTAAAAACTTGACCATATATCTCTTTTTACAGAGACCCAGGTGAAATTTAAATAGATTTGTCACCATTATATAAACACATAAAGAGTTTTCGCTAACACTTTACATTAAGGTTTCTTTAGTTAAAATTAGTAACTGCATTAGTTAACGTTATCTAACAATGATAAATACCTTTAAAGAAATGTATTGAGCTTTGTTTGTTCATTTCAACATTTACGAAAACGTTATTAAAATAAAAAATCGTATCTGTTAACATTAGTTAGTGGATCTGAGCTAACAATGAACAGTTGTATTTTTTTTACTAACCTTAACAGATAATTACTGTAACAAATGTATTAATCATATATACTGTATAGTTTATATACGAATGATTTTAGTTAATGTATATATATATCTCAAAACATGACTATGAAAGGTGAGAGGGTATTAATGGTGTATTTTCTTTCAAAGACTGTTTAAAAACGTAGCTAATTATTTGGCTTTATATACCTTAATGCACTGATGCTTATATGTGTGTGTTTCCCTAAAGCAGAGTAAGACTTGAATTGTTTTCTGTTTAATGTGCTTTCATTGAGCTTGAGCATCATCCATAAAGACTACTGTTCCTCGGTTCATTTAAATGGACACTTCAAGCCCTTAAGACGATGTTATTTTCAGAGACTTTTTGCTAAATAACTAGTGCCGCAGTAACTTGTGCTGTAGGCTGTACAGCGATGGGCTCGGACTATGGCATGTTTACTGCAGGTGTTCAGTGTTTTTTATGTGTTCCTCAGGGCATGACCCCTCTCATGTACGCGTGCGTCCGTGGGGACGAGGCCATGGTGCAAATGCTGCTGGACGCTGGGGCAGACATTAACAGTGAGGTCAGTAGTTTTTGGTTGGACATTATGAAGTGTCATGTATTTTTTTTTTTTTTACTCTGTCTCTATTAAACTAACTATCCTATCTCTATAAAATAAATCAACTATTCTCTCTGTCCTCTTCCCGGTGCTGTTTGCATGCACTTAAAAAGTGGTCGTGTCTACTTAGGTTTTCATTGATCTCGTCGATATTTATTTAGATTAGAAGCAAATGAGATATGCTAATGATTTCTTGCAAAAAATGACATATTTGTACAATAGTGTCAACAAACACTATTGACTATACATATTTTTTTTTTAAATACAATGATTACCTAAAGTAGATATACTGATTGTGGAACATTCAGGTTGAAAACATGAAACATGATAATAAAAATGGATTAAAACTGGCTAGTTTGCATAAGACAGCATTGACTCAATGTAATTCTAATATAAGGCTTATTAAATGATATTAAAAGGAACATGTTTCACGTATTTGCCTTTTATGTATTAGTCCTGAAACCGGTGAAGAACGAGTACAGGTCAAATTTTACCACACAAAAATGTTGGGATGTTACTTTTATGTTTTCTAATTAGCATAATATGCCTGGATGAGAAGTCCCACTATTTTTGATGATTCGAATGATTGTAATTGAATGATTTTCTTTTAACTGTATTACCATAATTAAATAATAAAATCGTTATATATTAAACGCAGTATAACAAATAGTACCACAATGACTAAATCCTTTGCATCTTAAATAAATTATTTCATGGTAGTATTTCACATTACAAAAGTGAGAGTTTTTGATAAAATGTCAATTATTTTGGGCTGAAATTTGACCTTATGTTCTTGACCATTTTCATGAAAGCCAGTCCTGTATACATGCATGTCATGATGTGATATTGTGACCTCATGTCGTCTTCATTTGACCCTTAAAGGAAATTTTTAAATGGAGTTGTTGACTTGGGCACAAAGCACCAAACGCATAAACAGTGATTTTAACTTGTTTTACAAATTGCTTCAAGCTCAAGAAGAGTATTAGCAGGTGGGCAGATGTGCAGTTATTTGCCTACCTTATGTCCTAATGTTCCTAGGCGGTTTTGCACAAACAATTGTTTATCCTTAATCCCACCCGAATTATCAGTTCCAAAAGGTCATGTTTGCCTAGACAAGAACAGATGCTCAGTTCAGCTGTAAGCATTCAAACCAGTCAAGCCTTCTTTTTTGGTGCTTTGTACATGAGTCACTGCTCACTTACACTTCTAGCGTTTGAACTCGCTGCCAATTATTCTTCCTGCAGTCTTTGTTACCGCTATGAAAACCGTGAACTAGATCCTAACCGTCTTCAAACCGTGGTCAGGATTTCGAGTAAATCGATGATGGCGTATAGGGAGCAAACGCAAGTAAACCCTAGATTGTGGGATGGATGGAAGAAGGGGTTTGGAGAACAAAACAAGCACTTGCTCTTTCTTTCTCTGTTCGCTTGAATTAAAAAAAACAACCAGACGGCGGAAGAACTTTCCAACTTTCCGCTTACTCATTCACTCTTTCCTTGCCCTTTTTTCTTTCTCGTACTCCTGCGATTCCGCAATTGGAGCTCAGTGTTCTGGTATATAATGGCTGAATTTTTCTCTCCCTGAACTTCACCTATATGATTCCCAGGTGCCCAGCTCACTACACAAGCACCCCTCAGTTTATCCTGACACCAGGCAGGGGACTCCACTCACTTTCGCCGTGTTACACGGACACGTCCCTGTCGTGCAGGTAGTGGCGCTGTGAATGATTTGATGCCTTCCACCTTTGTACTTTCCTTGATTATTATTATGATGCCGCCATCATAATAATAATGGCACAAAGAAAACTGAGCTGAAACTTTTCATGCAGTTCAGCATCAGTTTCTTTGTTTCTGTGGGTGGTGATGGCGCAGTGGATAAGACGCATGCCTTTGGTGTGAGAGACCCGGGTTCCAATCCACTGTGAGACACCAATGTGTCCCTGAGCAAGACACTTAACCCCTAGTTGCTCCAGAGGCGTGCGACCTCTGACATATACAGCAATTGTAAGTCGCTTTGGATAAAAACGTCAGATAAATGTAAATGAAAATGATTGATGTTGCTGCTGGATGTTGCTGGGCTGGATGGTGCTGCCCCAGTTCTAAGGAACTTGGGTGAGGATGTAGACTTGTATCAGGAATAGGCTATATGTGCCAAAAAAGAAAATGGAGGCCAGTTTATTGACTGTGCACTCTACTTTTCCCCCCAAAAGTGTAAAAAAGTCTTAGTTTCACTGTAAATACTCTATAAGTATTGAATCCAATGTCAGAAGGCCCACTTATTTAGCTCTTCCAGGAAAATGGAAAGGCAAGGTGATATTTCCTGGGATATTTATCAGTTTCCCAGAAGCACACATCCACAGTAGGAGATCTTATCAGTAAAATCCTTTTTATTTCATTCAGTATAAATTATTTCCCATTTTCTTTGACAAACAGACCAAAAATCGTCTACCTAAAGCATCAAGAGGGAATGAAATTATGACCAGATTACCATTAAAGATGTTTACTAATTACAGATGGCCTATGTGATGAAAAGAGCAGGCTAATTTAATGCAATTACAGGTCTTTTATTTACCGGTGTCTTGGTGAAATTAAAGTTAAATCCTCTCAAATCTGTTTTATAATGACGGTTCTTCTCACCTTATTGAGCAGCTTCTACTGGATGCCAGAGCTAACGCGGAGGGAGCGGTTCAAGAAGCCACAGAGAATTACACTGAGACGCCACTTCAACTTGCATCTGCAGCAGGTACATACAGAAGCCATACAGAAACTTTCCATTGACTTTTTGACTGAGTATTATAAGTTATTTAAGTTATTATAAGTATTTATGGTAGTAATGTGCACTATTTAGGGGTAGATGAGGTATTTTTGAGAGTACTGTTTAGTGGCATTTACATTATGGAGCCTCCATGTGAGTGAAATCTTTGACGGCATAAATACATTTTAGATGATTTTTTTGCTCTACATCCAGAACCCATTTTTAAATGGTTACATTTTGTTCCTTTTTGTGCCTCTAATTTCAACCAAATGGTCTCTGCTGACTGTTAACTGACAAACTGAAGACATTATACTTTTGTGGCCCAGACCGGTTCCAGAACCATAACAGTATTAGTCAGAGACTGATGGGGCTGTGTCGCTCTCAGGAGCTCTTTGCAAACTTGCTAATGAGCCTTAGGAACAGCAGCTTTATTTTTCTTAACATCCACAGTGTGAATGTGACAAGTCCACACGGTGGAATGATGCATGGAAAACCAGTGCCAAATGAGATTTCATAATCCCGGCTGTGGCAGTCCTATGAATATGAATTGACCTGAGTGATATTCATTTACATTAGCCAAGTGTTTTCCAGCATAATGCTGAAAATTACCTGTCTGCCCCACTTAGCGAACACACTCTTGAAGACTTGGGTAATTCAGGTCTGAGTCAGCTGGTAATGGGCACCTTCTCTGTGGGATAAAAAAGGATGGGGGTGCACAAAAATTGTATCATCTCATGCAGAAGAGGGGAATGAAGGAACACAAGCCAAACCGATTGAGACGAAATGTCTAGAAACAGGTTTAACGGTATGCCTGTGTTCCCTTGTGACGCCTCAGAAATGGCTGCGGATGGGATTGTTTGAGCCTCATCGGATCCTTATCAGGCCTCACTGATTACGGCCCATTTGCTGTATGCTGGGTCAATTATCCCCAGTGTTAGTGTTCAGGGTTTCCTTCTAATTTAGAAAAGCTTTCTCCTCATTAGTCTATGTGGATGTGAACAGGACAGTCTGCTAATTTACATTAGTAAATCAATCTGGGGCTGGGGACGACCTGCCAGACAATCTGATTCATAAATACTTTTGCTATAGCTCAACTGGTAAAGCAAGTCCTCTCAATTCTGGTAAAATGTGTACCGTTTTTATGACCTGTTCAAGGTCAAACCATGCCAGATAAGAGACAAAGGACTTTCTATTTTAAATTTATGCTGTCGCTTAATATGAATAAGGGAAATTGTAGATGGAGGAGCCAATCAGGATAAATAAACAAAATCCGCAACTTAACCTATCCCCTTATTAAACTAAACAAAGAAAATAAGTAACGCAAAACTGGTCTAACTCAATGTTGTATGATAAAAAGAGGGGACTAAAATACAGTAATTGATTTTTTTTTTTCCCACTCTCACAATTTGTATTTAATTAATGAATGATTGAATTCATTATTAATGAGATTTTTTCACACTTTTTTTTACTTTATCAACACATGATTGACCAAAATAACAGAATTCATTTTACTTTTATTTTTTAACACATTTTTTACTCTATCAATATATGATTAACTAAAATAACTGAGATTTTTTCACTCTTTATTTATTTATTTCATATTTTTGCACTTAATCAACAAGTAGCATATTTGCATAGTGTTTAATGAATGTTTTCATAAGAGACCGTCCACCTTGTAATACGGTCACAAGAAACACATTTGAGAGATATGCCACTAGTTGTAAACAGCAATGTGTCTCTGCTGACCTTAATAGTAGGTAAACTCTAAATGTGTTGCTTTGGATAAAAGCATCAGCCAAATTAATGTAATAAAATGGCCTTCTTTTAACAGGCAACTTTGAGCTGGTCAGTCTGCTTTTGGAAAGGGGAGCAGACCCTTTGATTGGCACCACTTACCGTAATGGCATTTCCTCTGGTCCGCTGGGTGAAATGAACTCATACAGCCTGGCAGCAGCACATGGACACAGGTAATTCACTATGACTCAACGGAATGTGAAGTGTGTAAAGTGACAGCACATTCACCACCAGCACAACGGGGAATTGAGCTTTCATTATGGTTCATTGACACATCTGTTACACATATCATTATTTCTGTGTCCTTATACATCATTCGGACTGCAGAAACTTAATCTATCAGAACTGAACCCCTGATGCGTTATTATTGGCACTTATAAAAGCTGAGCTGGTGTATTTGACTGCAAAATTGTGTGTAATTTACTACCATAACTCCAACCCCATCATTCACACAGTGAACGGTATGGATGACTGCATGCTCATTCATTCATTCAGTCTCACCTATGGCCAGCGCTGCATAATAGAAGCTTATTGAAATTCATATAGCATACGTCTGAATGAGAATCCAGCATGTTCAACAGCCAACTCACCCACCTCTGCGGTATTTAGGCAATCCGTTATAAAGTCCTTCAAACGGGACACATCTGTATCTGAGCCAGAACTGGATGTCTTTGGCTTCAAGTCCTAGGGATGTTTGCAGTTGTGCATGTCGCAGTGATTGGTTGTTTATGCATATTAGATCAGTTGTAGAGCGCTGGTACTTTCATGAAAGTAAATGAGTTTACAAAGACAAGAAAATGCGGCAAAGCAGAGAAGAAAAACACATTGGAGTGCATTGAGAAATGGAAGTCATAAAGAAGCACTCACAGTATTTCATAGATGTTTTTTTTTATTCAAACACTTTGTACTCATCAATCCACTGATTGCACGCAAGTAATCCTCAATGGCTAATGGCTTTGTATACAACAGTCAATTGTGAAAGTGTTTTTGTTTTTGAAAAAAGTCAATCTTTACTTTACACAAAAAAGTATACTGTTATTATTTAAGTCATGATGTTCCAAACTTATGCTAATGAGTCAGTAAGACATTTAATTGATTTTGAAAATAATATTATTGTATTCATAACTGTTTTCTATTGTAATTAATATCTTTTAAAATATAAGTTATTCTTGTGATGGCAAAGCTGAATTTTCAGAATCCATTACTCAACTCTTTTGAAATCATTGATTTAATTAATGATTTGGTGCTAAACATTCTTATTATCAATGTTGAAAACACTTCTACTTCTTAACATTTTTGTGTAAACCATGATATTTTTTTTCAGAATTATTTGATGAATAGAAATTCAAAATAACTGAATAAAAGTAAAACTTTTAAAGGTTAGTGTATAAGTTGTGTGTGTGACACAAAAGAGCATTTTAAGGATTCTCCATGGTGCTCTTTTTATGTATTACAATATTTTTTGAGTTCATACAATATACATAAAGTTCATAATCACTGTCAAGCTCCAAAAAGACAAAGTAAAAAAATATTATAGGCTAAAAGTAGTCCAATTATCATAGTCTAAGAGTAGTCCACAGTCTTCTGAAGTCATACAATAGCCTTTGTAAAAAAAAAAAAAAAAAAATTGAAAACATGAGGGTGAGTAATTGTTTTGTGAGTGAGCTATTCCTTTGAGTACACATACCTGAGCGTGTTTGTTACGTGCACTTGCTCCTGCAGGAACGTGTTCCGGAAGCTTCTGTCCCAGGTGGAAAAGGACAAGGGGGACGTGCTGTCTCTGGAGGAGATCCTAGCTGAGGGTTCAGAGGTCGTAGAGAGGAGAGCACCACAGAACGAAGGCACCCTCCGGACAGGCAAGGCCAAACTAAGAGCCCTCCGCGAGGCCATGTACCACAGTGCCGAGCACGGCCACGTGGACATTACCATAGACATCCGCAGCCTGGGTTAGTAAAAACACTGCACAATTACCACAGACATCTGCCGCCTGGCTCACTTCTGTCACGCAGCGATAAGTCTCAGCCTCAGATGGCATCTGGTGCGCATTGCACATAAAAACAGCCATTTCCAATCTTACTTGTGAAGGTAAAAACTAAGTCAATTTACTTCTATCAATCCACTACTATAATGCTAATTTTGAGGCTGAACTAATCGCTTCCCAAAGTTTACCAGGTTAGTGGCATCAAATCTTTGAAAGACACTCTTTGAAAGATGTTTGAGGCCCTTTAGTTGCTAGTTAACTAGATATGCATGAATATCTTTTGTGTGTATTGTCATTATCACTATGCACCATTTTTATCTACTAAAAGATGCTATTTACACTATCGTTCAAAAGTTTGGGGTCAGTAAGGTTTTTGTTATGAAATAGTTGTATACTTTTATTCAAGAATGTTACAACAGATTTGTATTTCAAATAAATGCTGATCTTTTGAACTTTCTATTCATCGAAGAGCCTATAAAACATGTATGACAGTTCTCACAAAAATATTAGGCAGCACAGCTGTTTTCAACATTTATAATAATAATAAGAAGAAATATGTCTTGAGCACCAAATCAGCATATTGGATTGATTTCTGAAAGATTATAAGACACTGAATACTGCAGTACTGATGCTGAACATTCAGCCTGGCCACCACATGAATAAATTACATTTTAAAATAGAATTAAAAAACTGATATTTGAAATTGCTAAATTTTACTGTTTATCCATTCCTTATACTGTGTTCTTTCAAAAACATGAAAAAGTCTTAAAGCCTTCCCCCAATTTTTATAATATGCATTGCATTAGTTCTCCTTACTGAGGATTGACAGATCGATGGACGCGACAGATCCATTCTGAAGGGAATATTATTCTGAATATAATTGATATGGATTCCATATGCAGGCGTGCCATGGACCCTGCACACGTGGCTGGAGTCCCTGCGGACGTGCTTTGTGCAGCAGCGGCGACCGCTGATCCAAGGCCTGCTGAAGGACTTCAGCTGCATTAAAGAAGACGAGTACACAGAGGAACTTATCACGCACGGACTGCCACTCATGTTCCAGATCCTTCGAGCCAGCAAGGTCTCAATGCTTTATTACAGCCTGAGCCAGTATCAGCCCTTTATTTACCGATACTTCCTGATCATAACAGGAGACATTAGTGTAGAGTTGTGAAGTGCATTAATTCAGAGCTACTACACTCCTCCTGCTGTAATTAGTGTTATTTTAAAATTATTTATATAGTATTGTAGTATTTATTGATAGCTTTTATTTTTTATTTTCATTTTTAGGCATTTTGTATGTGCTTTTGAAATTGTATTAGTTTTTCTTTGAGTATATTTTATTGGGCTTTTTCTGTTAATTCTGAAGGCAACATTTCTATATTTTGTTCAGGTTTTTCCATCTAATTGAATTTTATTTTATTTCGATTAAAGGAATAGTACACCCAAAAAAAAGAAAATTCTGTCATCATTTACTCACCCTCAAGTTTTTATAAGTTTTCTTTGTTCTGTTGAACACAAAATAAGATATTTTGAAGAATGTTGGTAACCAAACTTTTTTTGGTCCCCATAGTAATTTCTTTTTCATATTATGAAAGTCAGTGGGGACCAGTTTGGTTACTCACATTTTTCAAAATGTGTTCAACAGAACAAAGAAACTTAATGTTTAGAACAACTTAAGGGTGAGTAAACTATAACAGAATTTTCTTTTTTTGGGCAAACTATCCCTTTAATAAAAACTGTTTTAATAGTTTAGCTGCTTGTTTTAGTCTCTCTAATATTACAGCGCAGTTTTGTTGTCATTTAACACTTTAAATTATTTGCAACACTATTTAGAATTTAATGTCCCTCGTAAGTCTCTGCATTATTCTTATCACTGCGTGTCAGTCCCTGTCTCTTAGCAAACAGGCAATCAACGTCAGCCACGCCAGTTCAGCTTTCTCTGTAATTAACAAGATAAATCCTCTCATTACAGAGCTCATCACAAGTGCCGTGTTGCTGTTACCGTAGGCTTGGATGTGTTTTACTTTTAGAAAACAGAATTTAGGGTCGAACTACACCATGTGTGTTTGTGTGATCTACAGAATGAGGTGATCAGCCAGCAGCTGTCAGTAATCTTTACCCAATGCTACGGGCCTTTCCCAATCCCCAAACTCACAGAGATCAAAAAGAAGCAAACGTCACGTTTGGGTGAGTATGTCAGTGGCACCATCTTGTTAAAGGGATAGATCACTTTGAAATTAATTTTTGGTATGTTTTAGCTTACTTCAAGGGCATCCAAGATGTAGATGTCTTTGTTTCCACAGTAGTTTCAATTTTGAGATTTTTAGGTCAAACCGTTCGTGTTATATAAAGCAGGTCTATGGTCACCACCTCAAAGAGCATGCACAGAGAAGTCCAAATTAAACATGATTTATATAAACAGTATTTATATCGTTTTTACCTCTTGTAACCACAGCAACATCCAATTGATCTGAGGGCGCGGGTGCTTTGTGGCTGTGGTAACAAGAGGTAAAAACTATATAAATACTGTTCGTTTTATCACACAAACCGCTCGTTTCGTGTCTTAGGCCATCAATGTGTACTTACATTTACGAGTCATTAAATCATGTTTAATTTGGACTTCTCTGTGCATGCTCTTTGAGGTGATGACCATAGACCTCCATTATATGACTGACAAACAAGAACGGTTTGCATGGTTTGTGTCTTTCAAAGGGACTTCATTTCTGTTCTGCCTCTACATTACCAACAATATCAATAATTTCACTGAATCAAACAAGCTAGAGTGTTTGGCCTGTGCTGCTTTTCAGCACATCAGCAAAATTGCTGAGAAACAACAGTTCCATAAACAGGAATTTGAAGTAGAGGCACAATAATTTTGTCTGTTTTTGCTCCGCTAATAAAAAAATTATTAGACAACCAAAACTAACTGTTGTATTATGCACATTATGTTTCAATTCAGATCATTAGAAAAGGCCAAATCAACATGTGCTGCACAAGGATTCAAATGTATGAGTTAATTGGTGAAGCTTGTTAAATCCATGTGTTAAGCTGCAGTAGTCAAACATCAGTTTCAGTCAGGAGACAAAAAAGTAGCCTATGTACACTTTTAGTTCAATTTCATTTGACTCTCAAAGTTTTGGAGGAACACTAGTGCCATCTAGGCTTTGGTTAAGCTATTGCCAGGTATATAATTATAAAACTGACATCTGTCATGCCTGTCAAACTCAAGACAAGCCACTACTTCTAAATAATGAAAACGCTTGTGTAAACAGTGTTGTGTAATATTGCGTCTCCAACTTAGGGACTTCATCATTTGATTTGTTGCATCCCACAGATCCACACTTTCTCAACAATAAAGAGATGTCTGACGTGACATTTCTGGTGGAAGGAAAGCCATTTTATGCCCATAAAGTGCTGCTTTTTACTGCCTCAGCAAGGTATGTCTTGATGTTGTAGAATTTATTATACAGCAACAGGAGCGGCAGAACTTTTTTACCTTTAGCAAACGTGCTTAAAAGCGCTTTCCTAATATGGTCTATAATTCACTGTAGTTTTAGCACCGGATGTTATTTCAAACGGTCATTTGTGCTCATGATAAGAATAAAAATGTCAGAAGAGTAAACTTAAAATGTATGTATATCTATCTATGTATGTCTATGCATGTTTATACTGTATAAACTCCAAATAACTTTTGTTCATCTTCGAAACACAAAAAGATATTTTAAATGAAGTCTAAGAGATCTCTGTCCCTCCTATAACATGCATGAATTAAAAAAAACTAAAAATTAAATGTACAAAATGTGCATGTGAATTTTAATTCAAAAACGGTATGGTTTCTAATTGTTGACATTTCAATTTCATCTCAAGATAACATTTTAATAATAAAACCTTTCCAAATCTGTGAGGTTTGCAAGAATATTAATTCATGCAAAGTGACTGGATTTTCTAGGATTCATGAGCCAATTCATATTCATGACATTACATCATATCCTGCTTTGCAATTCCGAATATCTTACAGCCACACAATATAAAATGTAAATGTTTTTACTGAGCTTTATAAAAAAAATATTTTGTAATAATACAGCACTTAAAGGACGTTAATGTTTCTCTTTACCTCTTTCTGACTTGCAGGTTTAAGTCTCTGCTCTCTAACAGACCAGCAGCTGAGAACACGTGCATCGAGATCAGTCATGTCAAGTACAACATTTTTCAGGTTGGAATCTTATGGTTCATAAATCCCACTCAAACTCATGTGGTATTACAGTCAAACTGCGCTACCCTAATTCCCTTCTCTGTCAACACAGTTCGGCTTAGTGACAAAATACGTCTGTACATTTGTGACTAGTGCTAAGCGTCTGTCTTAAAATGTTTCTTAGAAGTTTGAGAACTTTTTCGTGTGTTTCAGCTGGTAATGCAGTACCTCTACTGTGGCGGCACTGAGTCACTGCACATCAGGAACACTGAAATTATGGAGGTATTAAATATTCTCTTCCCTTTCCTCCTTTATGCTCCTAATTCGTGCTAACCCGTAACCCTTTTTTCATCACCATGGCACCCACACACTAATGATGACTTAATGATTAATGACTTGAGATGATGTTGAATGTGATGAATGAGTGAATTACGGTCTGATGGCGTATGGGAGATTTCTTATCGGAAAACACTTTGAGAAAAAAAAAAATCTATATGTAATCTCTCATTTATCTTTACCAGATGGAGGCTCTCTTGCACGTAGAACTGCAGCAGAAATTTTGATGAATGTTTATGTATTTTAAACTTAATTAAGCGATTGCTCTTGATCGTTATAAACCTGAAAGCTTGATGAGTTTGGCTCATTAACAATCCCTCTGCTTCAAAGCTCCTGTCTTCAGCCAAATTCTTCCAACTTGAGGCTCTCCAAAGACACTGTGAAATCATCTGCTCCAAGAACATCACGACCGACACCTGCGTGGACATATACAAACATGCTAAGGTACTCTGAAACATTCATTTAGATGTCAATCTAATGCACTTTTATTCATACATTGATTAGGTATTTAATGTGTTGTTAGGATCGGAGATTTGTACATTGTATGTTTGTAAAACCTTGGATTAACATTTCATTTGCATATTTATGAGGTTAATAACATTGATTAGACAAATGCAGCATGCCAACGAGAATGCGACCTGTTTTAGTAATTGCTTGTCTGTCTGTATAAATGTCAGCAGCTTAATTTGCTCTGCTTGTTTTGAGTCTTTAGAAATATACAGATCAGGGGCGTAGCCAGAATTTTATTTTTGGGGGGTCCCGTCTTTAAATGAGGGGGCAACATTATTTATATATACTGTATATCAAGTTGATCTTTCCGTGCTTTTTTAAAAAACTGTAATATTGTACTTTGAGTGCCTGCCATTGTCACGGCATATTAACTCTCACGCAAAGATGAAGATGACAGCGTACGTTACGCGCAACACGTTATATAAACAAATCAAGTTTGAAAATAAGCTGCATTTTCCCGCGCAGCATTTTGATTGGTCAATCTATCAATCCTAATAAAACAACTTTTTTTTTTTTTTTTTTTAAGCAATCAGAAAATCTGAGGGGACCGGACATGTAAATGAGGGGGCCTAGGCCCACCCAGGCCCCCTCGTGGCTACGCCACTGATACAGATAAAGTATCTGTGTGAATATTTAGACAAGAATTGGTGTACATTATGTTATGCTTGACCACTTTGTGTTAATTCGTGCGTCAAGAGCGAAACTGATGCGCGTAAAAAAAGAAAGTTTATAAAGTAAAAAAAAACTTTGAAGCGAAATTTACGCGCGTCAGAATCGAAATCCGTTGGCGGCCATTTTTTGTGTCGACCCAGCATTCATCGAGAGAGTCACCGCTCTGTATTTGCTCTAGAGAGCAGAACAGTAACGTGTTAGTCATATTACAAAATAATTTATTGAAGCATTCACCACGTGAGCAAGCAGCAGGCTCCTGATTGGTTAACACGACGCGAACTTGACGCCAAAGTTCCGATTTTTCTCGGGCGGCAGGCGCGAATTCGCGTCAAACGTGTGAATGCACAAATAGCACTAACTAAATCATTCGCGCTTAACGCGCCAGACGCTCAATTCGCGCCATTTGCGAATGAGGCGAATTTGCGTCTACCAGCCACAGGAATTTTTTATGCGCGTAACGTGTCTTTGAATTGACTTAACATTGAAATCATCCGTGCCTAACGTGCTATTCACGTACGGTGTGAACGCAGCATTAGGGAAAAATTACTAAACATTAACTCAGAATTATGAATAGTGTCTCACAATGCCATTACGTCCCACTCATCCTCAGTTCCTGGGGGCCTCGGAGCTGGCAGCCTTCATCGAGGGCTACTTCCTGAAGAACATGGTGCTCCTGATCGAGCTGGAGAACTTTAAGCAGCTACTGTATGAGGTTCCTGCCGAGAGCCCCGGTCCAGGCCCGTCCTACGACGTCCTCCATGACCTCGAGAGAACCCTGGCCCTTCGCATCCGCTCCATCCATCTCTCAACCTCCAAGGGCTCCATCGTGTGACACGTTCTCCATGCTCATGCCAACTGTTCCTTACAGCGGTTTCATCAAGAGCTCCATTATTGTGTGCCAACCACTTGGAGACATTTCAAACATCACCGCCGACATGACAAGCACCTGCCCGACGGGATGAGCTGTAGGGAAGGCCAAGAGATGGGTTTTAGTCCACAGGCTAACATCTCCACAACGTTGCAGAAACGTCAGCCTGCGGAGCTCATACCATTCCAAGGGCTACGTTACGTCGTGGAAACATTCTAGCAACGTTGTGACAAGCTAATCACGCCCCAACCAATGTTAGTGCCCAGGGAAACCATGGCTTCTGATGTCATCACTGCCTCGGCGATGCATGTGGATTGGGCCAGTTTCATTTTTAGGTGGAACTGTCACCAGGCTACCCGCTGTGGACAGTTTTAGTAACACACACAGTTATATTACTGTACTCTCCGATTGATGTAATAGTGTTAGCCTGCCCTCTGAACCCTGAATTTGTGTAACATTCTCTCCAAGTGTCACTAAACGCTAAGCCAACGATGCATGTTAAGTTCGGTAGGTGATATCGCCATCAAGTTCCTAAGCATTTGTTTTCAAGTTAGGACAAAAACATCCGCTAGGTGTAGAGTTTGTAAAACGGAGGTGTTTTATATACTTACTAATACTCACATCCAACTACAACTTTTGGTATTTGTGACACAGAACAATATGCCGGCTGTTTAAACCCTAGCACTTGTGTTTAAAGCTTCGCGGTTTTAAGGAATAGGGATTTGCTACCTTCAGTCTTTTGATCCAACATAAATTATCCAAGTAGACTAAACTTATTTGAGTTGTTTCTTTTAGTTGATCCTTCTCACCATCGTGTCAGATCTGAGCTTTTCATTTCAGCCCACACACTTTAATGACCCTCCAATCTACCACTGTGCTTGGTACACTTAAAACTGAGCAGTTCATCTTTGCCTTGAGGTCGTGTAACCAACGATCTGTGTTGAATAATCTGCATGGGTCTGGAACTTTTGTAAAAATACACACACATGGAGCTCATTTTCCTTTAGTGGATGCAGAATTCTTTACTAAATTACGGAATTATTTACTATGGTCCTTTGAGGTCTTCGTTGCTTGCGAGTCTGTCTAAATCGTGTTATGAAAGATGCCATTGCACTGGTCGCTAACTTCGTGGCCCAATGTACAAATCCCCAGTCCTCACCTGCTGCACTGCTTTTGTTCAATGTGAAAAATGTGAAGCCAGCTCAAAACAAGCTGTTTTAAGTGTGCATGTTCTGGTTTTACCCGTGTTAGTCTGTAACCCTTCAGGATGTTGGTAATTTAGGAACTGTACCTGACGTATAGTGTTACCAGCAGAAGATTTTTTTGACCTGGCTGAACCCAAAGTAACAGATTTATATTTACGACATTTCATCCAAAGACTATCTAGAAGTTACATCAAAATTTCACCAAATACTCCATTTATCAGCACACATGAGAAGTGACTATATGAATAAGTACGCATGACGTGCTGGTAGTGCTGTCAAAGAGTCCTGTTTCGTTGTATGATTTATATTTCGTGTATGTAATTGAATAACTTGGTTATGAACATCCTCATGTAAAATGAAAGGTTGGATTATAACTAAATTTAAAATGAACAATTGAAATACATACTGATATGTAGCGGACAATATCACGATGCAAATAATTTAAAACTGTGAAGATTTTATTTTAAAGAAACTTAGTATAGTTACTTTATTTTCTTACAAAGTACATTTATAATTGTGCAATCCCTGTCTGCTATTTTGTGATAATAAGTCATAATGTAACTGTATCTTTGCAAAACGTCAATGCTTTGACAAAAGCTAACACAAAAACAGACAAGGATAAATCATGTTCATGTCATTTTGATGATCGGACCTGCTTAATTGCAATGTCCTCGGCAAACCCCACCATTTGTGTTCACGGTTTAAAGAAAAATGATTTGTAAAAGCAATACTTGACACAAATATGTCCATGCAAGGTCAGTGCTCTCCTACTACTTGTGCTTAGCATGGATGCTTCTCCATGTAGCCAAATGTAAAGCAGAGGCCAATGTCATGAAGTGTTCGTAAAAGCTATAAACCTCCCCACATAAAAAGATACTTGCTCTGTGCTTCTTGGCTTCAGCTTTTTTTTTTTTTTTTTTCTGCTTCAAGGCTGTTAAACATGCTTTAACTCTTCGGTCTCCACTAAGGCACACTTTAGACAAAAACCTGCATGCTTTGGCTGGATCAGAGTCTAACAGAATTTGTTTGCTCTTATTATTTCACCTGATTGAAACATTGTACATTGTACAAAAGATATATAGAGAAATATCTATAGAACTTGGTGTAAATATAAGGGACGTGGTTGAGTTTAACAATCGAAAAAACAAGAATGTTACACTTGTGCTACAGTACAGTTGTTCAATGACATGCATTTGTGTACAGTCAATAGAAATTACCACGATTGACCACTGTGTTGGGTCATCAATAAATTTCTGTGATAAACTGTCGAGTCTTGATTGATTGCCACCTTACATGAGTTCAACAGAGCTTGTTTGTCACTTCATTGAGAGTGTGGGTGCAATTTTGCCACATGTAAAGAGGTTTGGTCAAGTTACAAATCCTTTTTGGAAGATTAAAATGGCGATCTTGCCTGTTAAATGCCCAAATTGAAACTTTTTTTTCAATTTTCTGAACCTTGATGTCATTTTTCACAACTCTAGACACAAAACTCACAACCAATGATGAAAATGCACATTTTTCAAAACTTTAACCATTTATTAATTTAGATCATTTGTTCATTTAACATAAATGACCTGTTCAATATGACACAACTTAACATCACAGTACTATTATTTCAAAAGGCAATTCACACATTGCATTTCAAATGAGTGTCTATTCATTTCCTTTCAATGATAGAACTATCAATTGATACAACTGCTCAAAATGATAAGTTACTGTTGCAGTATAGACACACAATCATCCATATTTACGGGAAATCATGAAAGTTTCAAGATAACGAGATTCAATGTCACCAATTAGCGTGGAGCATGAACCAATTTGACTATTATATCAATGGATTTAGCATAATATTAAACTGTTAAATTAATTTATTACACTGTTACTATTAAATTATTACTGTGATAATATAAACTGTTGTGATTGTACTAGTGTTTTGCATCAAGATCACACACTTTGTTCAATATGTGTGCATTCTCTACTACTGCAGTACTTTTACGGAGATATTTACTGTACCATAATGAAACCTGTATTACCTATTTTGTCCTACAATAGAATGATTGTATGAACAGTGACATTGAAACTACCGATTGCTTGTGTGTGGTTGATCTATAGTTATGTTTCAATGGTATTTTACAGTAAATTTGTTTTTTGAACCAATGATTGTGCAAGTGCAAGATTTTATTAAAGATGTGAAAGCAGTGCACAATGAAACGTTTTGAACATTAGACAGCCTGTGTTACAAGTAATAACCGTTTTGAGTTTTGTGTCTAGAGTTTTGAAAAATTACATCAAGGTTCTGAAAATAGTAGCAACGTGATTGTAAAAAAAAAAACTGTATTTGTACTGTAACTGTAAACCCATTCCCACACCTAAAAATACATATTTTAATCACTGTTAAAACCTCTATATCACAAAACTTAACATCTAGCATAGTTGTATCATTGGTAAAATATAAAATATTTCAATACCAACATTAAAGTAAAATATAATGCAGGCTAATGAAAATATGGGGGCAATGTGCAATAACTTAAACTTTCTAAATTAGCCTACACACCACCACCTACTTGAGAATTTGATACAAGTAAGTGCTAACGATAATAGCCTAACATTTCCGTGTTTCTTTGGGCTAAATTACTCATTTTATTAAACAAATGCTGAATTCTTTAAGTTCTATATTACACAGTGTATATTTTACATTAAATTTATTTTTGCACTAAAATTACTTGTGGGCAAATGGCGGAATTAGTAACAATTTGCACAGTTTTTGCAAAACAATTTGCAAAACAACAGCAGAATCCAACCTCAAAATTAAGCAACTTTAAGCAAACATCTGATTGCACTATTCAATACTATTCAACTGATCGAAATTTTTTATTTTACCTGTAGCATATATTTTATCGGGAACAATTTAGCCATTGCATTTATCACTTGACAAATGGCCGAAATTTTTCTGCATTATAATAATTTCTTTATTTGGTTTAAGATCAAAGATTATTTGGACCGTGTCGCCGCCTGGTGGTCAAAGGATGCATAGCATATACGCGTAAACTGCGTTGACACCATAGGTCGAATATTAGGTCGTTTTTTTTTTGCAGTCTATGGGTTAGACACGGGTTCATGTGTGAGCTGAACCATTGATATGTTAAAAAAAAAAAAACGTTTCGAGTCAGTTATGGCGTAACCGTAAACAAACGAAACAAACGATTCGCAAAGGTTTCGAAGCTTACGTAACGACGTCATTAGCAGTTATCTCCTCCCATTCCAGGAAGAGATTGTCGTTTTTGACAGAAGCAGCAGCAAGAAGCTAACTAACTTTCTAGTAAAGTTATTCTTTCCCTGTTAGTGTTATAATTATCCGTCGTCGTTACTTGATAGAATCTCTGTAAACACTGCAGGAGAAAATGTCCTTCATCATCAACGTGAGTAACAGTTATCTATATTTTAAATAAATGCGTATTTATTCCATCGCCTACGGGTTTTTTTTATTGCAGCACGCATACTCTCATACTCTCAATGTTACTGATGTTTCAAGAATTTAAATAATGCTAACGTTAATTGTATCCAGTTTGTTGGCATTCTCTGTGCATCACACACCCATTTTGTTTTTAGCCTTTGTGCAGGACACGCACACATTGTAATTTTGTAAATGAACCTATTTGGTATGTTAAAAATTGCCGTTTTATTTTCCTTTCTCTAGCTGATCTCTGGCAGCCTTCGGTTCATGTTTGATTTGCTCCGGAGACTCTTTGGCAAGAGCAGACCTGCCATTACCCTTGAAGACCCCAATTTGAAGTATCCATTGCGCCTTGTGGACAAAGAAGTGAGGATATTTTAAAATGTGATGGTTTAACTTGTGCATAACTCTTCTTTAACTCTTTCTTTCTGCCTTGTATTAAGATTGTTAGCCATGACACAAGAAAATTTCGCTTTGCTTTAAAATCACCAGATCATATTCTTGGACTTCCTATTGGTGAGTGCAGTAGATTGCTGTCTTTTTGCATTTGACCATTGTTCATTCATTGGCTAACTTAAATGTGTTGAATCATTGTATTTTTAGGGCAACACATCTACCTGTCTGCCAGGATTGATGGCAACATTACGGTGAGGCCTTACACCCCAGTGTCTAGTGATGATGACAAGGGCTTTGTGGATCTGGTGGTGAAGGTATGCGTATTACAATAACACAAATATAGATTGTTAAAATGGTTACAAATGCTAAAATAGTTTTTTTTTTTCTCAATTTATTCTTTATTTTAGATATACTTCAAAAATGTCCATCCAAAATTTCCAGAGGGTGGGAAGATGTCCCAATATTTGGAGAGCCTTCGTATTGGTGACACGATTGATTTCAGAGGACCAAGTGGACTTCTGGTTTACAAGGGCAAAGGTTTGTACTCTTGAAATCCACTGTGAGTCAGAGAAAAGCTATGAAAGCAACTGAAATAAAAATTTCTTAATGAAGTTACACTATCAATATTTTTGCAGGGTCATTTGCAATCAGGTCTGATAAGAAATCCGACCCTGTGGTGAAAACCGCAAAACATGTTGGCATGATCGCTGGTGGTACAGGTAATCACATTATCATCTATTTCATTATTATATCAGTTTTTGGAGCGCAATAAAACTATTACCTCTTTGTTTTATTTTCTTTAGGCATTACACCTATGCTCCAGATAATCCAAGCAATCATGAAAGATCCAAAGGATGAGACTGTGTGCTATTTACTTTTTGCAAACCAGGTGAGCCAAGTTTTTTTTTTTCATTCTGTCTGTGTATATATAGTTTTGGTTTATATTACATTTATATATGTTAAAAAGATGTAGTAATTATAAACCCAAACTATATTCTATTCTAAACCCAAACTATATTCATGTTAAAAGTGAGTGTAATTCCTGTGGACAAAAATACAACTTGGTTCAATTTGTTTGTCATGAAAAGTATTTAAAACTAAGAATTATTCCCACTCACTTCTCTTCATGTCTTCAAACAGACAGAAAAAGACATTCTCCTACGCACTGAGTTAGAAGAGGTCATGGCCAATCACCCGACACGCTTCAAGCTGTGGTACACCGTCGACAGGGCACCAGACGGTAAGAACATCTTGTTTTTACAGATAGAAAGAACAATTTTAGTTTAGGTGACATTAATATTTGACTAGAGGGTGACGCGTTGAAATATTCAATTTCATGTGGTAGGCTGGGAATACAGCCAAGGCTTCATCAGTGAGGATATGGTGAAGAACCACCTTCCTCCACCCGGTGATGACACACTCATCCTCATGTGTGGACCTCCTCCCATGATTCAGTTCGCCTCCAACCCCAGCCTGGAGAAGGTGGGCCATTCCATTGACAGGCGCTTCACCTTCTAGATGGGCCTTCTTCACCTGTGACACTTGAAAGCAAGCGGTTTTGCATTAAGCAAGTGCAGCTTCAGTTAAAATGATAGCCATGCTACCACCTGCCAAATGCCTGTATGGCTTTCACACATTTTACCTGCGTAACTGATCTGTATATGATGCAAAGAAAATGCCTGTACGTTTTCAGTTATATCAAAATGTACTCACTGTTTTTTTTTTTTTTGTGAGAAAATTCTGCATGCATAAATATTTATCTGCCATTAAGTCATGGAGAAGTTGTGTGTGTTTTATGCCTGGATTACAGCAAACTTTTTTTTTACATTTTGCAATATATATAATCAGATGAAGGATGAGATTGGAATGGAATGCAACGTTACACTTGCATTTTTGCTTAATTATGCACCTTTTAATCAACAAATATTGATGATTTGTAATAGTGTCTGTGTTATACATTTTTACATAAGCAGCAACAACAAGCTGTTCATCAAAGTTCATGCTCAGTCATTAGTTTTACACTAATCTTATTAATGCAATCACTCTAAGATGGATCACTCTGTAGGTGGGACCTGGTGTTGATCAGTGAGTTTACACTGCTCATTTGCCTTGTTATATCAAAACTTGTTTTTTAATTTGTCAAAACAAAAATTTAAGAACAAATCGGGGGTTTGTCCTTTATTAAGTGCCTTTCGGATAACATTATTATATTGCATAAATTAGATTCAGTTCTAAATGCATGATTCCATACAGTACATGCTGAATTCAATGATTAAAAACAAAAGTATATATATTTTTTTGTATTATTTCACCAGTTTTATACCTTTTTGTACAAGACTTGTTTGCTGTTCACCACGCTTGTCTACATGGCCGAAGCATATTCCTCCAATAATTTATCATTGACCAATAAAATTATATTCTTGATTGTTTGTGTAGTTTGTAGTCAATATTTCAAGTTGTTTCATGTGTTAAAATGCTCTCTGTAAGAATCTAATTTCTTTAAAATTGCAAACTATTGGCCTCCAAGCAAAAAACTTGCAATAAAAACAATATGACTGTTACGTACTCGTACGTATTTAAGTGTTGCAATATGGATGTGGGTGTGTTGTTGTTATTGTAGTGTGTGTTTCAGGTGTCCGTTGGATCAATCTGCTGTCAATCTTCATCATTACGGTGACGTTTCGGTTCGCCTCCTCCAATTACATCTCACCACTGCAGTTAAAGACCGGGCTCACCCAAATGTTGAACAGCTGTTTGCTCACTTTTGTTTGTTCCCTTGTTTGATTTGCTTTCAATGAGTTTCTGTGTGTGTCTAACATTTCAGTTGCTGTTTATTGTTGCTTAGTGTTTTGAGATTATAATGTCAACCTGATCATTTTACACGGAGTGTGTAAAGCTGGGAAGAGAGCAGGTTAGTAGGTCGCGCGACATTTGCACTTAGGATATTGTTGATTATGTTATAGACACAATAGTTTAGGACAGTGCCCACTTTGTAAGTTTTTGTTATGTAGTTAGTATAGTTTTAGTTAGAGTGTCTTGACGCCGAAGATTATTATTTTCTACATTTTGTGTTTGGTAGTTATTTTAGTTAAACTTAACCTTTAGATAATTCGTTTTGTTTTATTGATTTCTTTGATTTGGGATCTCTCGTGCTCATTTTCCCACTTTAAGTATTTGTTAAATGTTATGTCTGTTATTGTTCTTATTTATTGTTTGTACCTGTGGCAAACACATTTTTTCAAACGAAAATGGCAATGAGGATCCTTTTTGAGCTGAGTTCTGATCGAGTACGTTTTTTTCTTGTTCTGTCCTGCACTTTGAGAGACACACACTGTTTTTATAAATGTTGCTCCCTTAATCCCTTGAAAAATAAAAGAGGGACGTAACAATGACAAAAAATTATAAGCAATAGGTTGCTTGACAACAGCATCCATAATTCTATAGCATAACATCCTTAATTCTAAAAGAGGGAGCATTTGGTAATTTGCCTTATACACATTTAACACAATAGATGGAAACTTGCTTGAGTATGAAAATGTTAAAGTACCAGTATGACTTTTATTTTTAATATAGTCATTGCCAAATTTACCCTGACCCATTGTGAATTTACAGGGCTCCAGACTAACTTTTTTTACTAGGAGCACTGTTGCCCCTGACTGAAAATTTTAGGAGCGCAAGCAGAAAATTTAGGGGCACACCTTAAATCAGCTCGCAATGCAATTATTCAAATTTCCCCCAACATAACTGTAATACTGACAAATTCTTTGACAAATTTTAAGTTCGCAGGGCTCCAGACTCAAATTTGAAGGCAGCACCACCTCAAATCAGAACTCGAGTTATACAAAAAAAAAAAAAAAAAAAAAAAAAAAAACTGGTAGCACTGGGGCTGACAATAAATCACTTAGATTAATTTAGTTATTATCACTTATAATGTCTTAATATTAATTCAAAACAAAAGGAGAGAAAACATGTATGTATATAAGGACTTGGAGTGAAAATAGCCAATAAACATCTTACTGTTTACAATGTTTTTTTGTTTTTTTTTTTAAATAATAATAATAATAATTTTAATGTTTAAATAAGAGTTTTCCAACATCTTAAAATTTTTCGTTTTAGGACAATCTTTGAAGAATGAACAAAAAATGTGTTGATCATCACAAAAAAAATACAAAAAATAAAACATTTAACGTTACTGTATATATGATATTATCGTTTTGAAGAGCAGGACAAAGATGTGTAGGCTACGTTGTAAGCATTTGACATCATATTTATGAATAGCGTTAACTTACTACATTAGCCTAAATTCATGGTGAATGTTGCTGATTTGTGGACTGAAAGCCTTCTGTAAGTCTTTCTCCTGGTTTCCACGTCAGCGCTGTTTGATCTGATATCTGTGGTTTATAACAGAACTCTGCGCCGAATCGGAGTGTTTCTCACTGGATCTCGTAGCGATGATGTTATTAATTCTGAGGTGAATTCAATGGATTTATTCACTGGATCTGCTAGTAACAGTGTGGCGTGATCGAGATCGGCCCGCGACTGGCAAGTTCGGGGCTAAAGTTATTACTGTCAGTGGTTCGGGGGGCTCCACTATGCGCTGCTCTGTCTATTATGTCCAACCTAATAAAAACGCTAACGGTCCGTCCGTGAGTTACGTATTTTAGTTCCACTTTCATTTTGTTTGTATTCGCTGCTAGGTAACGTGTCTATCGCTTATTGCTCAGACGCACATTGCAGGTTGTGATATTTGTCTCCGTCTCCTTCCCACAGACGTTTATTCGCGCTATTCTTGTCACGGATTCATTGACGCGTCCCTTCCACGCTTTACCATGCGTTTAACGTGTGGCAAATTTACCGGTCGCACATGTGCGACTGGATGTAAAATTCAGTCGCACACTCTCAAATTTTGGTCGCAAAATGCGACTATTTGGTCGCAGTCTGGAGCCCTGATTTAACTTCCTGTCCAGTGGCCAAGACTGCAAGTGTGGGCAGGCCAATAATCAACTTCATGGGGTAGGGAGTTGTGAGTGCAAGCAGTGAGGATTTTTATTTTTATTTTTCTAACTCTCAATTTGCAACGCTAATTCACAAAAATCACCACAGGAGGGCGCACTTTTTATGTTTATTAGACTCGATTTGCAACGGTGTGTAATTCACACAAATCACCACAGGAGGGCGAAACACTTTTATGTTTATTAGACTCGATTTGCAACGGTGTAATTCACACAAATCACCACAGGAGGACCACTTTTATGTTTATTTATTTCTCAGAATGACAGAAACCGAAGCGCAGTTTTCATCCGCTCCACTAGGCGGCGTGAGAGGGCTTCACTGTCAGAGCGACTCCTTTGGTAATTGACGCTTGTTGATTACAGATAGACGCTACATGTGCAGATGACCATTTAAAAAAAAAAAAAAAAAAAAAAAAAAAACGTGCAGATGAAAGGCACACAACTGGACATATTTCAGCAAATAAATCGACATACAGTCCGAAAAAATGCGGGAATTGAGTGTCATTTGACTCCTCGGTAGGTAACTTTTATGGGGTTCCATTTGTGCCAAAAATGAGTCGACTGCTTTGTGCTTTGTACTACACATTTGTCCTTGTCAACAGTCATTGTCTAGTTGATTGTAAAACTGGTATATGTTGATGTGTGTTTTCTCTGTTTATGTCGATTTGATCTGTCGTTCTTACTGTATTGATCCTCCTTTTTCAGGAAAAATAGTATATGTTGATGTGTTTGTTCTGTATTTCGTACTTGAACTGTAGTCCAATACTAGCCTACTGTCGTCCCGTTCTGTCATCTGAACTGTCATCCTGTTCAGTATGGGGTTTCCATTTGTGCCAAAATTATGTCGACATGCTGTCTGTCTATGCTATGTGTTGTCTTCCATGTCTATGTGTCTGTTCACTGTCTATGTTCATGTTGTCTGTCTATGCTATGTGTCGTCTTCCTTGTCTATGTGTCTGTTCACTGTCTATGTTCATGTTGTCTGTCTATGCTATGTGTTGTCTTCCATGTCTATGTGTCTGTTCACTGTCTATGTTCATGCTGTCTGTCTATGCTATGTGTCGTCTTCCGTGTCTATGTGTCTGTTCACTGTCTATGTTCATGTTGTCTGTCTATGCTATGTGTTGTCTTCCATGTCTATGTGTCTGTTCACTGTCTATGTTCATGCTGTCTGTCTATGCTATGTGTCGTCTTCCGTGTCTATGTGTCTGTTCACTGTCTATGTTCATGTTGTCTGTCTATGCTATGTGTTGTCTTCCATGTCTATGTGTCTGTTCACTGTCTATGTTCATGTTGTCTGTCTATGCTATGTGTCGTCTTCCATGTCTATGTGTCTGTTCACTGTCTATGTTCATGTTGTCTGTCTATGCTATGTGTTGTCTTCCATGTCTATGTGTCTAAGATTGGAGAAACTTAATTTTTCGCCCGAAAAAAAAAAAAAAGTAAGGGGTGCCACTGTCGTTTTTTTTTCGGGCCGAATTTTTGAGTTTCGATATCTCAGCTCTGGAAGGGGCTAGAGCCTCCAATTTTGCACTCAGGTCTAAGTCTCATGGCCCTCTATCAGAATCCAGAGTTTTGGGAAGATTGGAGAAACTTAATTTTTCGCCCAAAAAAAAAAAAAACCGTAAGGGGTACCACTGTCGTTTTTTTTTTCGGGCCGAATTTTTGAGTTTCGATATCTCAGCTCTAGAAGGGGCTAGAGCCTCCATTTTTGCACTCAGGTCTAAGTCTCATGGTCCTCTATCAGAATCCAGAGTTTTGGGAAGATTGGAGAAACTTAATTTTTCGCCCGAAAAAAAAAAACGTAACGGGTACCACTGTCGTTTTTTTTTTTCGGGCCGAATTTTTGAGTTTCGAGATCTCAGCTCTGGAAGGGGCTAGAGCCTCCATTTTTGCACTCAGGTCTAAGTCTCATTGCCCTCTATCAGAATCCAGAGTTTTGGGAAGATTGGAGAAACTTAATTTTTCGCCCGAAAAAAAAAAAAAAAGTAAGGGGTGCCACTGTCGTTTTTTTTTCGGGCCGAATTTTTGAGTTTCGATATCTCAGCTCTGGAAGGGGCTAGAGCCTCCAATTTTGCACTCAGGTCTAAGTCTCATGGCCCTCTATCAGAATCCAGAGTTTTGGGAAGATTGGAGAAACTTAATTTTTCGCCCAAAAAAAAAAACCGTAAGGGGTACCACTGTCGTTTTTTTTTTTCGGGCCGAATTTTTGAGTTTCGATATCTCAGCTCTAGAAGGGGCTAGAGCCTCCATTTTTGCACTCAGGTCTAAGTCTCATGGTCCTCTATCAGAATCCAGAGTTTTGGTAAGATTGGAGAAACTTAATTTTTCGCCCGAAAAAAAAAAACTTAAGGGGTACCACTGTCGGGTTTTTTTCCGGGCCGAATTTTTGAGTTTCGAGATCTCAGCTCTGGAAGGGGCTAGAGCCTCCATTTTTGCACTCAGGTCTAAGTCTCATGGCCCTCTATCAGAATCCAGAGTTTTGGGAAGATTGGAGAAACTTAATTTTTCGCCCGAAAAAAAAAAAGTAAGGGGTACCACTGTCGTTTTTTTTTTGGGCCGAATTTTTGAGTTTCGATATCTCAGCTCTGGAAGGGGCTAGAGCCTCCATTTTTGCACTCAGGTCTAAGTATCATGGCCATCTATCAGAATCCAGAGTTTTGGGAAGATTGGAGAAACTTAATTTTTCGCCCAAAAAAAAAAACTTAAGGGGTACCACTGTCGTTTTTTTTTCCAGGCTGAATTTTTGAGTTTCGATATCTCAGCTCTGGAAGGGGCTAGAGCCTCCATTTTGGCACTCAGGTCTAAGTCTCATGGCCCTCTATCAGAATCCAGAGTTTTGGGAAGATTAGAGAAACTTAAGCCTAGTTCACACTACGTGATTTTAAGCCTGATTTAAGCCCGATTTGCAAATCGTTGAGTCGCCGACAAGTCAGGGTGTTATCGCGTGCAAATCGCGGGCGATTAGCGGATGATTAACGCTCGCCAATCCGTTAGTGTAAAAGAGCCAACAACGCATCAAAGACAGCTCGCAGACAGTTGCAGACAGGTCACCGAGCTCAGAAAAATATCTAGCCTGCTAGATATCTCGAGCAGTCGCGCGACTCAATCTCAGTGATGTCATGAGTACAGCCAATCATAGCAACGCATGGGTTGAGGACACCAGGTAAATCTTACTTTTTCTTTTTTGCATTTTTTTTCTCAGAGCAGATCGTCGAGCAAACAGTGTGCAGCACTAGTTTCTGTCTGACGTCCATATTCGCGTGTTATGTTCTTCTCTGTAGTTTCGCGACATTTCTGGTTCGTTTTATTGCGTGGTTTTTCGTTACAAAACATGGTTTCTAGACCAGATAGAATCGTGTTGTTGTCAACTCGTTATTTGTTTGATTATTTTCAGGATTTAGACCGTACTATAGTACTGAAACAGCTCTCATTGAGTCACAAATGATATGCTCTTATCATCCGATCGTGGTTGTATCTCTATGCAGTGCGTTGTTAACTCGTGTAGTGAGTTACCTCCTGTTGTGGATCAATCACGTTGTGTTGTGTGGTGTGGTGTGAACAGCTAAACAACTTGAACACTCATGATTTCACTGAGAGCAAGTCATGTAATGTGAACTGCACAGTTCAGCCCAACATTTTAAAATCATGTAGTGTGAACTAGGCTTTAATTTTTCGCCCGAAAAAAAAAAAACGTAAGGGGTACCACTGTCGTTTTTTTTTTCGGGCCGAATTTTTGAGTTTCGATATCTCAGCTCTGGAAGGGGCTAGAGCCTTCATTTTTGCACTCAGGTCTAAGTCTCATGTCCCTCTATCAGAATCCAGAGTTTTGGGAAGATTGGAGAAACTTAATTTTTCGCCCAAAAAAAAAAAAAACGTAAGGGGTACCACTGTCGTTTTTTTTTCATGCCGAATTTTTGAGTTTCGATATCTCAGCTCTGGAAGGGGCTAGAGCCTCCAATTTTGCACTCAGGTCTAAGTCTCATGGCCCTCTATCAGAATCCAGAGTTTTGGGAAGATTGGAGAAACTTAATTTTTCGCCCAAAAAAAAAAACCGTAAGGGGTACCACTGTCGTTTTTTTTTTTCGGGCCGAATTTTTGAGTTTCGATATCTCAGCTCTAGAAGGGGCTAGAGCCTCCATTTTTGCACTCAGGTCTAAGTCTCATGGCCCTCTATCAGAATCCAGAGTTTTGGAAGATTGGAGAAACTTAATTTTTCGCCCGAAAAAAAAAACGTAAGGGGTACCACTGTCGTTTTTTTTTCGGGCCGAATTTTTGAGTTTCGATATCTCAGCTCTGGAAGGGGCTAGAGCCTCCATTTTTGCACTCAGGTCTAAGTCTCATGGCCCTCTATCAGAATCCAGAGTTTTGGGAAGATTGAGAAAACTTAATTTTTCGCCCAAAAAAAAAAAAGTAAGGGGTACCACTGTCGTTTTTTTTTCGGGCCGAATTTTTGAGTTTCGATATCTCAGCTCTGGAAGGGGCTAGAGCCTCCATTTTTGCACTCAGGTCTAAGTCTCATGGCCCTCTATCAGAATCCAGAGTTTTGGGAAGATTGGAGAAACTTAATTTTTCGCCCGAAAAAAAAAAAACGTAAGGGGTACCACTGTCGTTTTTTCGGGCCGAATTTTTGAGTTTCGATATCTCAGCTCTGGAAGGGGCTAGAGCCTCCATTTTTGCACTCAGGTCTAAGTCTCATGGCCCTCTATCAGAATCCAGAGTTTTGGGAATTGGAGAAACTTAATTTTTCGCCCCAAAAAAAAAAACGTAAGGGGTACCACTGTCGTTTTTTTTTTCGGCCGAATTTTTGAGTTTCGATATCTCAGCTCTGGAAGGGGCTAGAGCCTCCATTTTTGCACTCAGGTCTAAGTCTCATGGCCCTCTATCAGAATCCAGAGTTTTGGGAAGATTGGAGAAACTTAATTTTTCGCCCCCAAAAAAAAAAAACGTAAGGGGTACCACTGTCGTTTTTTTTCGGGCCGAATTTTTGAGTTTCGATATCTCAGCTCTGGAAGGGGCTAGAGCCTCCATTTTTGCACTCAGGTCTAAGTCTCTTGCCCTCTATCAGATTCCAGAGTTTTGGGAAGATTGGAGAAACTTAATTTTTCGCCCCAAAAAAAAACGTAACGGGTTCCACTGTCGTTTTTTTTTCGGGCCGAATTTTTGAGTTTCGATATCTCAGCTCTGGAAGGGGCTAGAGCCTCCATTTTTGCACTCAGGTCTAAGTCTCATGGCCCTCTATCAGAATCCAGAGTTTTGGGAAGATTGGAGAAACTTAATTTTTCGCCCAAAAAAAAAAAATTAAGGGGTACCACTGTCGTTTTTTTTTCCGGCCCGAATTTTTGAGTTTCGATATCTCAGCTCTGGAAGGGCTAGAGCCTCCATTTTTGCACTCAGGTCTAAGTCTCATGGCCTCTATCAGAATCCAGAGTTTTGGGAAGATTGGAGAAACTTAATTTTTCGCCCAAAAAAAAAAAACGTAAGGGGTACCACTGTCGTTTTTTTTTCGGGCCGAATTTTTGAGTTTCGATATCTCAGCTCTGGAAGGGCTAGAGCCTCCATTTTTGCACTCAGGTCTAAGTCTCATGGCCTCTATCAGAATCCAGAGTTTTGGGAAGATTGGAGAAACTTAATTTTTCGCCCAAAAAAAAAAACGTAAGGGTACCACTGTCGTTTTTTTTTCGGGCCGAATTTTTGAGTTTCGATATCTCAGCTCTGGAAGGGGCTAGAGCCTCCATTTTTGCACTCAGGTCTAAGTCTCATGGCCCTCTATCAGAATTTGGGAAGATTGGAGAAACTTAATTTTTCGCCCAAAAAAAAAAACGTAAGGGGTACCACTGTCGTTTTTTTTTCGGCCGAATTTTTGAGTTTCGATATCTCAGCTCTGGAAGGGGCTAGAGCCTCCATTTTTGCACTCAGGTCTAAGTCTCATGGCCCTCTATCAGAATTTGGGAAGATTGGAGAAACTTAATTTTTCGCCCAAAAAAAAAAAACGTAAGGGGTACCACTGTCGTTTTTTTTTCGGGCCGAATTTTTGAGTTTCGATATCTCAGCTCTGGAAGGGGCTAGAGCCTCCATTTTTGCACTCAGGTCTAAGTCTCATGGCCCTCTATCAGAATCCAGAGTTTTGGAAGATTGGAGAAACTTAATTTTTCGCCCAAAAAAAAAAAAACGTAAGGGGTACCACTGTCGTTTTTTTTTCGGGCCGAATTTTTGAGTTTCGATATCTCAGCTCTGGAAGGGGCTAGAGCCTCCATTTTTGCACTCAGGTCTAAGTCTCATGGCCTCTATCAGAATTTGGGAAGATTGGAGAAACTTAATTTTTCGCCCAAAAAAAAAAAACGTAAGGGGTACCACTGTCGTTTTTTTTTCGGGCCGAATTTTTGAGTTTCGATATCTCAGCTCTGGAAGGGGCTAGAGCCTCCATTTTTGCACTCAGGTCTAAGTCTCATGGCCCTCTATCAGAATTTGGGAAGATTGGAGAAACTTAATTTTTCGCCCAAAAAAAAAAAACGTAAGGGGTACCACTGTCGTTTTTTTTTCGGGCCGAATTTTTGAGTTTCGATATCTCAGCTCTGGAAGGGGCTAGAGCCTCCATTTTTGCACTCAGGTCTAAGTCTCATGGCCCTCTATCAGAATTTGGGAAGATTGGAGAAACTTAATTTTTCGCCCAAAAAAAAAAACGTAAGGGGTACCACTGTCGTTTTTTTTTTCGGGCCGAATTTTTGAGTTTCGATATCTCAGCTCTGGAAGGGGCTAGAGCCTCCATTTTTGCACTCAGGTCTAAGTCTCATGGCCCTCTATCAGAATTTGGGAAGATTGGAGAAACTTAATTTTTCGCCCAAAAAAAAAAACGTAAGGGGTACCACTGTCGTTTTTTTTTCGGGCCGAATTTTTGAGTTTCGATATCTCAGCTCTGGAAGGGGCTAGAGCCTCCATTTTTGCACTCAGGTCTAAGTCTCATGGCCCTCTATCAGAATTTTGGAAGATTGGAGAAACTTAATTTTTCGCCAAAAAAAAAAACGTAAGGGGTACCACTGTCGTTTTTTTTTCGGGCCGAATTTTTGAGTTTCGATATCTCAGCTCTGGAAGGGGCTAGAGCCTCCATTTTTGCACTCAGGTCTAAGTCTCATGGCCCTCTATCAGAATTTGGGAAGATTGGAGAAACTTAATTTTTCGCCCAAAAAAAAAAACGTAAGGGGTACCACTGTCGTTTTTTTTTTCGGGCCGAATTTTTGAGTTTCGATATCTCAGCTCTGGAAGGGGCTAGAGCCTCCATTTTTGCACTCAGGTCTAAGTCTCATGGCCCTCTATCAGAATTTGGGAAGATTGGAGAAACTTAATTTTTCGCCCAAAAAAAAACGTAAGGGGTACCACTGTCGTTTTTTTTTCGGGCCGAATTTTTGAGTTTCGATATCTCAGCTCTGGAAGGGCTAGAGCCTCCATTTTTGCACTCAGGTCTAAGTCTCATGGCCCTCTATCAGAATTTGGGAAGATTGGAGAAACTTAATTTTTCGCCCAAAAAAAAAACGTAAGGGGTACCACTGTCGTTTTTTTTTCGGGCCGAATTTTTGAGTTTCGATATCTCAGCTCTGGAAGGGGCTAGAGCCTCCATTTTTGCACTCAGGTCTAAGTCTCATGGCCCTCTATCAGAATTTGGGAAGATTGGAGAAACTTAATTTTTCGCCCAAAAAAAAAAAAACGTAAGGGGTACCACTGTCGTTTTTTTTTCGGGCCGAATTTTTGAGTTTCGATATCTCAGCTCTGGAAGGGGCTAGAGCCTCCATTTTTGCACTCAGGTCTAAGTCTCATGGCCCTCTATCAGAATTTGGGAAGATTGGAGAAACTTAATTTTTCGCCCAAAAAAAAAAACGTAAGGGGTACCACTGTCGTTTTTTTTTTCGGGCCGAATTTTTGAGTTTCGATATCTCAGCTCTGGAAGGGGCTAGAGCCTCCATTTTTGCACTCAGGTCTAAGTCTCATGGCCTCTATCAGAATCCAGAGTTTGGGAAGATTGGAGAAACTTAATTTTTCGCCCAAAAAAAAAAAAACGTAAGGGGTACCACTGTCGTTTTTTTTTTCGGGCCGAATTTTTGAGTTTCGATATCTCAGCTCTGGAAGGGGCTAGAGCCTCCATTTTTGCACTCAGGTCTAAGTCTCATGGCCCTCTATCAGAATTTGGGAAGATTGGAGAAACTTAATTTTTCGCCAAAAAAAAAACGTAAGGGGTACCACTGTCGTTTTTTTTTTCGGGCCGAATTTTTGAGTTTCGATATCTCAGCTCTGGAAGGGGCTAGAGCCTCCATTTTTGCACTCAGGTCTAAGTCTCATGGCCCTCTATCAGAATCCAGAGTTTTGGGAAGATTGGAGAAACTTAATTTTTCGCCCCCAAAAAAAACGTAAGGGGTACCACTGTCGTTTTTTTTTCGGGCCGAATTTTTGAGTTTCGATATCTCAGCTCTGGAAGGGGCTAGAGCCTCCATTTTTGCACTCAGGTCTAAGTCTCATGGCCCTCTATCAGAATTTGGGAAGATTGGAGAAACTTAATTTTTCGCCCAAAAAAAAAAAACGTAAGGGGTACCACTGTCGTTTTTTTTTCGGGCCGAATTTTTGAGTTTCGATATCTCAGCTCTGGAAGGGGCTAGAGCCTCCATTTTTGCACTCAGGTCTAAGTCTCATGGCCCTCTATCAGAATTTGGGAAGATTGGAGAAACTTAATTTTTCGCCCAAAAAAAAAACGTAAGGGGTACCACTGTGTTGTTTTTTTTTTCGGGCCGAATTTTTGAGTTTCGATATCTCAGCTCTGGAAGGGGCTAGAGCCTCCATTTTTGCACTCAGGTCTAAGTCTCATGGCCCTCTATCAGAATTTGGGAAGATTGGAGAAACTTAATTTTTCGCCCAAAAAAAAAAAACGTAAGGGGTACCACTGTCGTTTTTTTTTTCGGGCCGAATTTTTGAGTTTCGATATCTCAGCTCTGGAAGGGGCTAGAGCCTCCATTTTTGCACTCAGGTCTAAGTCTCATGGCCCTCTATCAGAATTTGGGAAGATTGGAGAAACTTAATTTTTCGCCCAAAAAAAAAACGTAAGGGGTACCACTGTCGTTTTTTTTTTCGGGCCGAATTTTTGAGTTTCGATATCTCAGCTCTGGAAGGGGCTAGAGCCTCCATTTTTGCACTCAGGTCTAAGTCTCATGGCCCTCTATCAGAATTTGGGAAGATTGGAGAAACTTAATTTTTCGCCCAAAAAAAAACGTAAGGGGTACCACTGTCGTTTTTTTTTCGGGCCGAATTTTTGAGTTTCGATATCTCAGCTCTGGAAGGGGCTAGAGCCTCTTTTTGCACTCAGGTCTAAGTCTCATGGCCCTCTATCAGAATTTGGGAAGATTGGAGAAACTTAATTTTTCGCCCAAAAAAAAAACGTAAGGGGTACCACTGTCGTTTTTTTTTTCGGGCCGAATTTTTGAGTTTCGATATCTCAGCTCTGGAAGGGGCTAGAGCCTCCATTTTTGCACTCAGGTCTAAGTCTCATGGCCCTCTATCAGAATTTGGGGAGATTGGAGAAACTTAATTTTTCGCCCAAAAAAAAAAACGTAAGGGGTACCACTGTCGTTTTTTTTTCGGGCCGAATTTTTGAGTTTCGATATCTCAGCTCTGGAAGGGGCTAGAGCCTCCATTTTTGCACTCAGGTCTAAGTCTCATGGCCCTCTATCAGAATTTGGGAAGATTGGAGAAACTTAATTTTTCGCCCAAAAAAAAAACGTAAGGGGTACCACTGTCGTTTTTTTTTTCGGGCCGAATTTTTGAGTTTCGATATCTCAGCTCTGGAAGGGGCTAGAGCCTCCATTTTTGCACTCAGGTCTAAGTCTCATGGCCTCTATCAGAATTTGGGAAGATTGGAGAAACTTAATTTTTCGCCCAAAAAAAAAAGTAAGGGGTACCACTGTCGTTTTTTTTTCGGGCCGAATTTTTGAGTTTCGATATCTCAGCTCTGGAAGGGGCTAGAGCCTCCATTTTTGCACTCAGGTCTAAGTCTCATGGCCCTCTATCAGAATTTGGGAAGATTGGAGAAACTTAATTTTTCGCCAAAAAAAAAAACGTAAGGGGTACCACTGTCGTTTTTTTTTTCGGGCCGAATTTTTGAGTTTCGATATCTCAGCTCTGGAAGGGGCTAGAGCCTCCATTTTTGCACTCAGGTCTAAGTCTCATGGCCCTCTATCAGAATTTGGGAAGATTGGAGAAACTTAATTTTTCGCCCAAAAAAAAAAACGTAAGGGGTACCACTGTCGTTTTTTTTTTTCGGGCCGAATTTTTGAGTTTCGATATCTCAGCTCTGGAAGGGGCTAGAGCCTCCATTTTTGCACTCAGGTCTAAGTCTCATGGCCCTCTATCAGAATTTGGGAAGATTGGAGAAATTTTTTCGCCCAAAAAAAAAAGTAAGGGGTACCACTGTCGTTTTTTTTTCGGGCCGAATTTTTGAGTTTCGATATCTCAGCTCTGGAAGGGGCTAGAGCCTCCATTTTTGCACTCAGGTCTAAGTCTCATGGCCCTCTATCAGAATTTGGAAGATTGGAGAAACTTAATTTTTCGCCCAAAAAAAAAACGTAAGGGGTACCACTGTCGTTTTTTTTTTCGGGCCGAATTTTTGAGTTTCGATATCTCAGCTCTGGAAGGGGCTAGAGCCTCCATTTTTGCACTCAGGTCTAAGTCTCATGGCCCTCTATCAGAATTTGGGAAGATTGGAGAAACTTAATTTTTCGCCCAAAAAAAAACGTAAGGGGTACCACTGTCGTTTTTTTTTTCGGGCCGAATTTTTGAGTTTCGATATCTCAGCTCTGGAAGGGGCTAGAGCCTCCATTTTTGCACTCAGGTCTAAGTCTCATGGCCCTCTATCAGAATTTGGGAAGATTGGAGAAACTTAATTTTTCGCCCAAAAAAAAAAACGTAAGGGGTACCACTGTCGTTTTTTTTTTCGGGCCGAATTTTTGAGTTTCGATATCTCAGCTCTGGAAGGGGCTAGAGCCTCCATTTTTGCACTCAGGTCTAAGTCTCATGGCCCTCTATCAGAATTTGGGAAGATTGGAGAAACTTAATTTTTCGCCCAAAAAAAAAAAACGTAAGGGGTACCACTGTCGTTTTTTTTTCGGGCCGAATTTTTGAGTTTCGATATCTCAGCTCTGGAAGGGGCTAGAGCCTCCATTTTTGCACTCAGGTCTAAGTCTCATGGCCCTCTATCAGAATTTGGGAAGATTGGAGAAACTTAATTTTTCGCCCAAAAAAAAAACGTAAGGGGTACCACTGTCGTTTTTTTTTTCGGGCCGAATTTTTGAGTTTCGATATCTCAGCTCTGGAAGGGGCTAGAGCCTCCATTTTTGCACTCAGGTCTAAGTCTCATGGCCCTCTATCAGAATTTGGGAAGATTGGAGAAACTTAATTTTTCGCCCAAAAAAAAAACGTAAGGGGTACCACTGTCGTTTTTTTTTCGGGCCGAATTTTTGAGTTTCGATATCTCAGCTCTGGAAGGGGCTAGAGCCTCCATTTTTGCACTCAGGTCTAAGTCTCATGGCCCTCTATCAGAATTTGGAAGATTGGAGAAACTTAATTTTTCGCCCAAAAAAAAAAAACGTAAGGGGTACCACTGTCGTTTTTTTTTCGGGCCGAATTTTTGAGTTTCGATATCTCAGCTCTGGAAGGGGCTAGAGCCTCCATTTTTGCACTCAGGTCTAAGTCTCATGGCCCTCTATCAGAATTTGGGAAGATTGGAGAAACTTAATTTTTCGCCAAAAAAAAAAACGTAAGGGGTACCACTGTCGTTTTTTTTTCGGGCCGAATTTTTGAGTTTCGATATCTCAGCTCTGGAAGGGGCTAGAGCCTCCATTTTTGCACTCAGGTCTAAGTCTCATGGCCCTCTATCAGAATTTGGGAAGATTGGAGAAACTTAATTTTTCGCCCAAAAAAAAAACGTAAGGGGTACCACTGTCGTTTTTTTTTTCGGGCCGAATTTTTGAGTTTCGATATCTCAGCTCTGGAAGGGGCTAGAGCCTCCATTTTTGCACTCAGGTCTAAGTCTCATGGCCCTCTATCAGAATTTGGGAAGATTGGAGAAACTTAATTTTTCGCCCAAAAAAAAAAACGTAAGGGGTACCACTGTCGTTTTTTTTTCGGGCCGAATTTTTGAGTTTCGATATCTCAGCTCTGGAAGGGGCTAGAGCCTCCATTTTTGCACTCAGGTCTAAGTCTCATGGCCCTCTATCAGAATTTGGGAAGATTGGAGAAACTTAATTTTCGCCCAAAAAAAAAAAACGTAAGGGGTACCACTGTCGTTTTTTTTTCGGGCCGAATTTTTGAGTTTCGATATCTCAGCTCTGGAAGGGGCTAGAGCCTCCATTTTTGCACTCAGGTCTAAGTCTCATGGCCCTCTATCAGAATTTGGGAAGATTGGAGAAACTTAATTTTTCGCCAAAAAAAAAAACGTAAGGGGTACCACTGTCGTTTTTTTTTTCGGGCCGAATTTTTGAGTTTCGATATCTCAGCTCTGGAAGGGGCTAGAGCCTCCATTTTTGCACTCAGGTCTAAGTCTCATGGCCCTCTATCAGAATTTGGGAAGATTGGAGAAACTTAATTTTTCGCCAAAAAAAAAAACGTAAGGGGTACCACTGTCGTTTTTTTTTCGGGCCGAATTTTTGAGTTTCGATATCTCAGCTCTGGAAGGGGCTAGAGCCTCCATTTTTGCACTCAGGTCTAAGTCTCATGGCCCTCTATCAGAATTTGGGAAGATTGGAGAAACTTAATTTTTCGCCCAAAAAAAAAACGTAAGGGGTACCACTGTCGTTTTTTTTTTCGGGCCGAATTTTTGAGTTTCGATATCTCAGCTCTGGAAGGGGCTAGAGCCTCCATTTTTGCACTCAGGTCTAAGTCTCATGGCCCTCTATCAGAATTTGGGAAGATTGGAGAAACTTAATTTTTTCGCCCAAAAAAAAAAACGTAAGGGGTACCACTGTCGTTTTTTTTTTCGGGCCGAATTTTTGAGTTTCGATATCTCAGCTCTGGAAGGGGCTAGAGCCTCCATTTTTGCACTCAGGTCTAAGTCTCATGGCCCTCTATCAGAATTTGGGAAGATTGGAGAAACTTAATTTTTCGCCCAAAAAAAAAACGTAAGGGGTACCACTGTCGTTTTTTTTTCGGGCCGAATTTTTGAGTTTCGATATCTCAGCTCTGGAAGGGGCTAGAGCCTCCATTTTTGCACTCAGGTCTAAGTCTCATGGCCCTCTATCAGAATTTGGGAAGATTGGAGAAACTTAATTTTTCGCCCAAAAAAAAAACGTAAGGGGTACCACTGTCGTTTTTTTTTCGGGCCGAATTTTTGAGTTTCGATATCTCAGCTCTGGAAGGGGCTAGAGCCTCCATTTTTGCACTCAGGTCTAAGTCTCATGGCCCTCTATCAGAATTTGGGAAGATTGGAGAAACTTAATTTTTCGCCCAAAAAAAAAACGTAAGGGGTACCACTGTCGTTTTTTTTTTCGGGCCGAATTTTTGAGTTTCGATATCTCAGCTCTGGAAGGGGCTAGAGCCTCCATTTTTGCACTCAGGTCTAAGTCTCATGGCCCTCTATCAGAATTTTGGGAAGATTGGAGAAACTTAATTTTTCGCCCAAAAAAAAAAACGTAAGGGGTACCACTGTCGTTTTTTTTTTCGGGCCGAATTTTTGAGTTTCGATATCTCAGCTCTGGAAGGGGCTAGAGCCTCCATTTTTGCACTCAGGTCTAAGTCTCATGGCCCTCTATCAGAATTTGGGAAGATTGGAGAAACTTAATTTTTCGCCCAAAAAAAAAAAACGTAAGGGGTACCACTGTCGTTTTTTTTTTTCGGCCGAATTTTTGAGTTTCGATATCTCAGCTCTGGAAGGGGCTAGAGCCTCCATTTTTGCACTCAGGTCTAAGTCTCATGGCCCTCTATCAGAATTTGGGAAGATTGGAGAAACTTAATTTTTCGCCCAAAAAAAAACGTAAGGGGTACCACTGTCGTTTTTTTTTTCGGGCCGAATTTTTGAGTTTCGATATCTCAGCTCTGGAAGGGGCTAGAGCCTCCATTTTTGCACTCAGGTCTAAGTCTCATGGCCCTCTATCAGAATTTGGGAAGATTGGAGAAACTTAATTTTTCGCCCAAAAAAAAAAACGTAAGGGGTACCACTGTCGTTTTTTTTTTTCGGGCCGAATTTTTGAGTTTCGATATCTCAGCTCTGGAAGGGGCTAGAGCCTCCATTTTTGCACTCAGGTCTAAGTCTCATGGCCCTCTATCAGAATTTGGGAAGATTGGAGAAACTTAATTTTTCGCCCAAAAAAAAAAACGTAAGGGTACCACTGTCGTTTTTTTTTTCGGGCCGAATTTTTGAGTTTCGATATCTCAGCTCTGGAAGGGCTAGAGCCTCCATTTTTGCACTCAGGTCTAAGTCTCATGGCCCTCTATCAGAATTTGGGAAGATTGGAGAAACTTAATTTTTCGCCCAAAAAAAAAAAACGTAAGGGTACCACTGTCGTTTTTTTTCGGGGCCGAATTTTTGAGTTTCGATATCTCAGCTCTGGAAGGGCTAGAGCCTCCATTTTTGCACTCAGGTCTAAGTCTCATGGCCCTCTATCAGAATTTGGGAAGATTGGAGAAACTTAATTTTTCGCCCAAAAAAAAAACGTAAGGGGTACCACTGTCGTTTTTTTTTCGGGCCGAATTTTTGAGTTTCGATATCTCAGCTCTGGAAGGGGCTAGAGCCTCCATTTTTGCACTCAGGTCTAAGTCTCATGGCCCTCTATCAGAATTTGGGAAGATTGGAGAAACTTAATTTTTCGCCCAAAAAAAAAAAACGTAAGGGGTACCACTGTCGTTTTTTTTTTTCGGGCCGAATTTTTGAGTTTCGATATCTCAGCTCTGGAAGGGGCTAGAGCCTCCATTTTTGCACTCAGGTCTAAGTCTCATGGCCCTCTATCAGAATTTGGGAAGATTGGAGAAACTTAATTTTTCGCCCAAAAAAAAAAACGTAAGGGGTACCACTGTCGTTTTTTTTTTCGGGCCGAATTTTTGAGTTTCGATATCTCAGCTCTGGAAGGGGCTAGAGCCTCCATTTTTGCACTCAGTCTAAGTCTCATGGCCCTTATCAGAATTTGGGAAGATTGGAGAAACTTAATTTTTTCGCCAAAAAAAAAACGTAAGGGGTACCACTGTCGTTTTTTTTTTCGGGCCGAATTTTTGAGTTTCGATATCTCAGCTCTGGAAGGGCTAGAGCCTCCATTTTTGCACTCAGGTCTAAGTCTCATGGCCCTATCAGAATTTGGGGAAGATTGGAGAAACTTAATTTTTCGCCCAAAAAAAAAACGTAAGGGGTACCACTGTCGTTTTTTTTTTCGGCCGAATTTTTGAGTTTCGATATCTCAGCTCTGGAAGGGCTAGAGCCTCCATTTTTGCACTCAGGTCTAAGTCTCATGGCCCTCTATCACCAGAATTTGGAAGATTGGAGAAACTTAATTTTTTCGCCCAAAAAAAACGTAAGGGGGTACCACTGTCGTTTTTTTTTCGGGCCGAATTTTTGAGTTTCGATATCTCAGCTCTGGAAGGGGCTAGAGCTCCATTTTTGCACTCAGGTCTAAGTCTCATGGCCTCTATCAGAATTTGGGAAGATTGGAGAAACTTAATTTTTCGCGCCAAAAAAAAAAACGGTAAGGGTA
>NW_024121532.1:3575518-3594178 GCF_016745375.1 Pimephales promelas
TGACTTAGTTTATGACTTTATTCTTTCTCAATGTCCTCTTGATTAGCTGTTCTAGCCCCTACAAACCTGTACTTTTCCTGAGGTGAGCTCAGACTTCATGCATGTGTCATGGACCGCACCTTCTGTTCAGCCATCCGAAATTAGTCGTTTTGTCATCCGCTACCATCCCACAAAACAACGACGATGACACTCAGGAAGTCAACGTAGGAGGTGGCACCAATAGCTTCATCCTTCAGAGTAAGAGTTTACCAATGCTTTCTTTATTTCACCCTTTAGGGAAACAAATCACAAGATGGATGTTGTGCGTCTCACAGTCCAAACACGTTTCACAACTACTGATTCTGTTTTTTTTCTCGATTCAGACTTGCTGCCAAACACAGAGTATCTGGTTAAAGTAGTGTGCGTCTATGATGACAAAGAGAGTGAGCCTGTAACTGGTATTCAGAAAACAAGTATGTATTTGGAAATAAGAAATGGTATTTAGGTTTCTTACCACATCAAGTCATCAGTTCTACCACTTCTCTCCTCATTTCTCACAGAACTGGATTCCCCGACAAATCTGGACTTCTCTGATGTTTCCACCAACTCATTTACCGTGCACTGGATGGCCCCACGTGCCGTCATTACAGGTTACCGCCTACGCTATCAGCCAACAAGGAATGGCCGCCCTAAAATTGAGAGACTTTCCCCGACAAGAAATTACTTCACTCTTGGGAACCTAGCCCCTGAGACAGAGTACAATGTCTTATTTTATGCTGTCAGCGCAATACAGAGAGTCTACCACTTACTGGAACGCAAGCAACACTGGTGAGAAGTTAGAAATTAATATTTGTTTTGATAATCTTTGTGAGGATAGATCGATGTGACTCTTTTTCTGTAGTCTCCGACGCTCCCACTGACCTGGCTGTGACGTCCTCCACTCCCACTAGCATCACCATCTCCTGGGATGCCCAGCAGTCACTGTACGCTACTATAAGATCACACATGGAGAAAACAGGTATGACAAATGGTTTAAAGTGTGTTTTGTGGTTGTGTTATTTGAACTAAATGCAGTTGATTCCTCCTCATTTGATCCCAGGGGAAAGAGATACACCCAGAGAGTTCACTGTTCCAGGAACACAGTCCACTGCTACCATCCCTGGCCTGAAGCCGGACACCGATTACACCATCACGCTGTATGCTGTGACAGGCCGAGGTGACAGCCCAGCCTCCAGCACACCAGTCATCATCACACACAGGACTGCAGGTGGAAGTAAGTGCTCCCATACAAGTTATTTGTATGGTTTTGACTATTTGCTTACCACAACTTTCTTGTGACTGTATTGTCTTTACTTTTCTCCATTCTCAGGTGTTCCATCCCCATCGGATTTAGATGTTTCTGATATTCAAGACAATACCTTGACCGTCCGATGGAGCCCAGCTACAGGTCCCATCACAGGGTATAGAGTAACAGGGACGCCCAAGGGTGGGCAAGGTCCTACTTTCTCTGAGGTGGTCGGCCCTGGTGAGACTTCACTTGCTCTTTAACCCTATTCCTTCTCATGACCTTGAAGCTGACTTAGAAGAATTAGTTCAGTACTTGAACTTGGTGTAATAACTATTATGTTTTTGCCTTTTTAGAGCGTACTGAAATGACAATCAATGGCTTGGTACCCACGGTGGAGTATACAATTAATGTGGTTGCTATCAGCCGGGAAGGAGAGAGCACCCCAGTGGTCCAGAAAGCTACAACAGGTTTGTGGTTTTTTTTATATCTTCTTGAACTTTTTAACATTTGAAATCAGTCCAGGTATAACTTGTCTACTGGAATAACCTGAAGATAAGTGTCTTGCTCAAGGGGTCAATGGTTCATTACTTGTTTCTTGCGGGATTTGAACCAGCATCCTTTTAGTTAATAGTGCTGAGCTCTGGCAACTATGCTAAACCACCCTATACTCTTAACACTTCCCTTTCCAATCTCTAGCCAATGTGCAGCATCCAAGAGACCTGACCTTCTCTGATGTGGACTCCACCTCCATGCTTGTGACATGGGATGTTCCACGGGTTCCAGGAGTGACCTCCTATAGGGTTCTGTACTCAAGTCCAGAGGAGGGAGAACGAGAGTACCAACCAGCCCTAAGTGGTCGTGATAACAGTGTGGTTCTTCAGGGTCTGCGCCCAGGAACCAAGTACAATGTTAAAGTCATTCCCATGAAAGGACGTTACCCAGTCCGTACCCTTGAGGGTATTCAGCACACTACCCACGAGGAGACTCAGCCCACTGGTATGGCATATTGTAATCCAGCTTAGATTTTTAAGCTAGTAAGTGAGTGTTATAGGGGATCTTTCTTGATTTTTGTCCTAACACCTTTCTCAGCTGTTCCTGCTCCGACCAATATCCAGTTCCACGATATCAGCCCATCTTCCTTTATTGTGGCATGGCAGGCACCCAGGGGCAGACTTTCTGGCTACCGTGTGGTGGTCACCCCAAAGAACCAGTATCCCACACCCAAAGAAATGAATGTTTCACCTGACTCTACACAAGTCTTAGTGCCCGGGCTTATGGTAATATGTCTACCTTCTCACGCTTTACAGTAGCAAATAAGAAGTCATAAGAAAATGAGTCAAAGCATTTGCCATGTTTAACCAATCATGATGACTAATCCACTTTAGTCTTAAATATCTGCTGTTTACTTCCAGGTGGCCACCCCTTATGATGTACATGTCTATGCACTGAGGGGTTCAGACAGTAGTCCTCCTCTCACTGGAGAATGCACCACTGCAGACAGTAAGTGGGTTTCCCATTATATGGATTATAGAGGGATTTTTTTTAGTATTGGTATCCTGTATTAAATGGAAGCTATAATCTCTTTGGCTCCACAGATATAACCCCTCCTCGCAGAGTCCGTGTCACTGATGTGAAAGACACCTCATTCACTCTTACATGGCGCATTGTTAATAATGAGCCAAATACAGGTTTCTATATTGAAGCCACACCCAAAAATGGAGGATACCCCACCGTCAGACAAACTGTTCCTGAAAACACACTAACCTACGTTGTCACTGGTAAGCTAATGTACATAATCCAAGTTACACCTTATAGGCCATCAGTTTCAACATTGATGGTTAACCACTGTCAGCTCAATGAGTAAACTAAACCTGGAATTATGAACTTCTTTGGCAAGTTACTTCAAAGAATACCATGATATTACCATTATGGGATTGTCCAAAATCTATAGCATTAACATGGTAAATATTTTAATGTTGGTTTAGAATAGATAAAGAATGATTTCAGAACTTCTTTTACCATGTTTTTGAGTATTGCTGTTTAACGAAATAATATGAATTCATACTTCAGGTTTGCAGCCAGGTGTCTTGTATGTGGTCAACATGTACACTCTGAATGGAAATAGTCGATCCCCTCCATTCACATTGACTGTAACCACAGGTACAACTAAGCAAATTTGTCCATGTGGGAAGAGTAATACACCGTATTAATGCTAATGCATGAAGTCCCAGAATGACCTTTATCAACTTTATATCATCACAGCTCGGCCAGCTGTTCAGCCTCCTACCGACCTTCAGTTCACCTCCCTGACCCCCAATTCCATCACATTTACTTGGCAAGCCCCCCCAACACAAATTACAGGATATTACATCACTTATGAAGAATCAGGTGGTCAGCTTCGTGAGCTTCCACGTCTTAACGCTGGCCAGAACTATGCCACCATCACTGGTAAGACCCAGAATGCATCACGTTACACCCACATGTGGTATACATCGATGTTAGAAAACTTAAAAATGTGTCCATATTGTGACATTTTAAATACAGGTCTGAAACCAGGCACCGAATACATCATTAAGATCATTGCCCTGATGAATACCCAGAGAAGTGCACCACTGGTTGGCACAGCCACAACTCGTAAGTGTTTGCTCATATAAAAACATTGATTTTCCTCATTTGTAAGGATCAAAACATCTGCTTAATGAATAAATGTAAATTGTCAATCCACAAATTGATACATAAGGTGTACTCCATCATGCTTTGTTGCCGAATAGAACACATTTTGTTAAACTATAGCCAACGCTATATATATAAAAGCTTTGATATTGCACTCGCTTGCCTTTTACTAGTAAAAGATACTTGGCTAAGCCATATTTTTTCTTAGTTGCAATGCTTAGCTTTTTAATGGTGAAATGCATTTAGCACTGAAATGCAAAATGAAGGAAAAATTGCATTTAATGTTGCTTATTTGACACACTTGCTAGCTTATTACCTTGTTGATTCAAGCAAAGTGTTCTCTCAGAGGACTACTATGATCAAAAACCTTGATCTGTGTTTAAAGGGCTGGTCCATACTGAATATTTAATCTCACTTGGCCAATATTTTCACTCTGAGGAGAAGTGTATACTTTGGACTGTATTTTCTTAGCCTTACACCATATCCAAACCAAACTTGATGCAAAGTATCTTTGTTTTGATATTTAGACTCTCAACTGGTTGGTATAATCATATGCACTTCCTCCTCACTGTTTAATTGCAAAACATTGGTTTGAGAAAATACTTGGACCCACTCCCCCTTTAAAGTCAAATGTCAGCAAGTACTGTCATTGCTCGACTTTCAATGCCTTACTGGACTGTAGATGCAACTCTGGCTGCCTCTTGACCTGCTGCTTTGCTTTTAACACCTTTTTCCCGCCCAGAGCTGACTTCTGATCTGCCTAGCCTGCCTCACCATGGCGGCATAGACAAGCTGGATGTGCCTGAGCCTGACAACAGAGTTCACGTAGTGGGTCCCACTGGGCATGAATCACCTGATGCACACGGGCAGCACGTGGAGTACACAGAATTCAATAATCAGCCCAGTCAACCCAACAGAGGCTACCAGCCTCAACATCGTCAACCTAACCAACCCCGACCCCAGCCTTATGTGCCTCAAGTTGGGGAGACCCTAGTATACATCCCTAAGGTGGGACCCGATGGGAGTCGTGTACCTCAGATTATTCAGGTTAATGAGAAGCCTGGCGATGGCCATCCTTTTGTTTTTTCAGAGGACAGGACAGGAAGACCGCAAGAGGCCCAGACCCAGACCACCATCTCATGGCAGCCCTACCAGCAGAGTTCTGGTTATCTGGTGTCTTGTCAGCCCATTACCCATCAAGATGAGAAGTTGTTCCAGGTAAAAACAGGATAAGTTACCAAATTTCTTCATCACCTTACATTTGCTCTTAAGATTGACCTTTTCTTGTTTTGCAGATGCGTTTCCCGGAAACGTCCACAAGTGCCACCCTGATTGGTCTCACCTCTGGTGCCTCTTATAATGTCATAGTGGAGGCCTTGAAAGGAGCCCTCAAACACAAGATTTTGGAGGAAATCATCACCGCTGGAAACACAGGTCGAGAAAGGATCTTTGAAGGAACATTGATGAAAGTTTATGCCTTATGATGCTTATGCCTTAAATGTTTCTTTATTGTGTTCCCTATCAAATCAACAGTACCAGGAGATGTTTCATCCAGCAAGGACTCATGTTATGACACCTTCACCGCCACTCACCATGATGTTGGAGAGGAATGGGAGCGTATGTCTGAGACTGGCTTCAAACTCTGGTGCAGATGTCTTGGCCTGGGAAGTGGACATTTCAGATGTGACTCTTCCAGTGAGTAACTTCAAACCTGAAGGTCGATGGTGAATTTTATCCTGAAGGGAATCCTGTCCATCAAAAGCACTCTGAATGCCTGTTTTTACACAGAATGGTGTCACGATAGTGGAAACAACTACCGCATTGGTGAAAAGTGGGAGCGACGGGCAGAAAACGGTCACTTGATGAGCTGCTCTTGCCTTGGCAATGGTAAAGGAGAGTTCAAGTGTGAACCACGTAAGTCCTTCTTCTACTGCATAGTCAAGTTTCTTCAGTTCCAAGCAGTGGAATAAAAAATTCTTAAATTTCGTTATAGATGAGTCCATATGTTACGATGACGGAAAGATGTACCAGGTTGGAAACCAATGGCAGAAGGAATACTTGGGGGCAATCTGCACTTGCACATGCTATGGAGGACAGCAGGTATTAACTATTTAATTCACATATGCATGGACAACTTGTAAAAAGTAAATTTAAAGGGGTGGTAAAGTATGATTTCACTTTTCTAACTTTAGTTAGTCCAAACCAGGGGTTCATGGACAAAAGCCCATATTAATAAGCTGCCATTGGTCACATAATGGCCCCGAGGGATCGTGGGAGTTCGTGGGATGCCCACTCTCCTATAGACTTGGTGGGGAGTGGGACATTTAGGACTACCCTCGATTTAACGGATCGGGACTTGATTCGCATGGGATAGGGGTTATTTGGACGCCTCTAGTTGGCGCCAGAGAGCGCCCAGCCACTCCCGGGCCATGCCCCTGTCCCATGAACCCACTATTTGTCCAATAACCCACTATATTTACCAAATGTCACAGGACCACCCCCCCGCCCACTCACGGGCTACGCCTCCGTCCCACGAACCCACTATTTGTCCAATAACCCACTATATTTACCAAATGTCACAGGACCACCCCGCTCACTCCCGGGCTACGCCTCCGTCCCACGAACCCACTATTTGTCCAATAACCCACTATATTTACCAAAAGGGCCGTAGACCCACGCCCACACTCCCGGGCCACGCCCCTATCCCACGGAACCCCTATTTGTCCAATAACCCGCTATATTTACCAAAAGTGCCGTAGACCCCCCTCCCCCACACTCTGGCCACTATTTTTCCAATAACCCACTATTTTTCGAAATGTACTAACCCTGGCCTTCATGCAATAAGCTACAAATGGACAGAATCCTACCTGCAATCTATTGAATGGGGATTTGGGTAGTGTATTTTTTGGACATTTTAATTAAAGTTTTTCTTTTCATGATAAAAACTATTTTACTGCACTCAGCTGGGGTCCCTGAGTCCACAGCACCAAGCGCCATCCCATAATTCCACCGTCCATGAACCCACTATTTTTATAATGGCATAAATGCTACGTGGGATCTCAATATCTCAGCTCTGGGAAGGTCTAGAGCCTCCATTTTTGCACTCAGATCTAAGTCCCATGGCCCTCTATCAGAATCCAGAGTTTCAAGAAGATCAGAGCAACTCAAAATTTCGACCCGAAAAAAAACGACAGTAACGACAGCACCCTTTCCTTTTTTTGTGTGTGAAAAAATGAGTTTCTCAGGTCTTCTTGATACTCTGGATTCTGATAGAGGGCCATGGGACTTAGACCTGAGTGCAAAAATGGAGGCTCTAGACCCTTCCAGCGCTGAGATATTGAGATCTCACGTAGCATTTATGCCATTATAAATATCCCAATATCTCAGATCTGGAAGGGTCTAGAGCCTCCATTTTTGCACTCAGATCTAAGTCGCATGGCCCTATATCAGAATCCAAAGTTTCAAGAAGATCAGAGCAACTCAAAATTTCGACCCGAAAAAACAACAACAACAACAACAACAATGGGACCCCTTTCGTTTTTTGTTTTGTTTTTTTTGTGCGAAAAAATAAGTTTCTCCAATCCTCTTGAAACTCTGGATTCTGATAGATGACCATGGGACTTAGACCTGAGTGCAAAAATGGAGGCTCTAGACCCTTCCAGAGCTGAGCTGATTTAATTAAAATGTCCAAAAAATACACGGCCCAAATCCCCATTCAATAGATTGCAGGCGGGATTGTGTCTCTCCATCTTTGACTCTGTTTTAACATTAAAGGCAGAACAGTTTCTGACATTTTAGTGTGTCTGCGTGAGGTAATCGCAGCTGCTAACACACAGGAGCTCTTGAAACCCGCCCTCTGCAGCAGCTCATTTGCATTTAAAGGGCCAGACACAAAACAGTGCGCTTTTGCAAACCCTAAAAAAGTGACAAATTCAACATGCTATATAAAAATACATGTGGGGTATTTTGTGCTAAAACTTCACAAACACACTCTGGGGACATCGGAGATTTATTTTACATCTTGTGAAAATGGCATTTTACCACCCCTTTAAAAACAAGTAGAAAAGGTCCTTCAAAGAGAAATGAGAGCTCACAGAGGGTGTTTACGCTTGAGTCTGATTAAATGCATTGTGTACATGTTGCTCTTAGGGTTGGCGCTGTGAGAATTGCAGAAAGCCTGGTGCTGAGATAACCTCCGAGCTGCTGAAACCTGTCCGCTTAAACAACGGCCACAGGATGGTGGGTATCTTCCTTAATTCATTCAAACATTTCAAATGGCCACACAAAATATCTTTAGTTTTTCAAGCTGGGAATGTACCCATTATGTATTTGCTAAATGTGCAATGAACACTGCATTGCCAAGGTTCAATTTATAGATGTAAATAGTTCTGGTTTTCATTGTATAACATATTTCCCCCTTTGTTCTTCCAGAACATTCAATGCCCAATCGAATGTCTCCGACCTGAGCTTCTTGCAGATGCTGTGGCCAATCCCAAAACCCAAGAGTGAAACCTTTCTGACAGAACTGCACCATGACTTCCTGCCCCCATTACGCAATATTTCACGTAGGACATAAGAGAACTAAACACATACTGCCTTTAAAGCCTCCTGTATGTTACATCTGTTCAGTTGCTGCTTTACACAATGTCTGTTGTGATGCATTCATTGATTGGCTTTTACTTGTGTTTGCTAGTGTGGATAATACAAGTTAATACAAATTCCACTTTGTAGTCGGTTAATACAGTCTACTTTATACGAAAACTGCAATGGGAAAGAACAGATTTCTAATTCAATTAAATTGACAAAAGACTAAAACATTATTTTTAAAGGATTTTAGCCTTTATGAATTGATAGGGCAATTTACAAAAAAACAAACAAAAAAAAAAAAAAACTACCTTACTAGTATTTTCAACCTTTATTAATTGAAATGGGCAAATGTGAGACATACGGTAGTAGGAGAGAAAAGCACTGTTTTATAAGAATGTTAGAGCACCACTGGGGTACCAAATACCAAGTCTAAATTTGTTCATCTTTTTCCCCCCCACATGGCTCATTGATTATTTAGAGTCAGCACTGTTTTTAGATTGATACTGTATGTTAATTTTTTTTTTACTATCCCTTCACTTAGAAGTGTCTGCTTGTATAGAATGTTATTTGTTGCATTTGACTGTCAATGTTATACTGTCAACAGTATTCGTTACTGTTAAATACACTTTTTTTTTTGATTTCACAAAACTCAAGACAAAATGTATTTATAAAACTTCAAATCAAAATCTTTTGGAATGCGATTCTAAAATAAACCTTGCAAAAACGAAACATGTCAATAAATGCAAATAAACTCTTGGATGGAATCTTTGAGAAACTATTATACTCGATTGTTTTTTAAGTATTTTTTAATGCTCATGAGACATTAAAGGCAGCACAATGGAATGCATCAGGAAGAGTATGGAGGCAAGTTCATATTGCAAATGTTTCAGAAAAAATAAGGACAGCATGGCAGAAATTATGCAAGGAAAACACATTATTATAATAAAATGAACAGGAGTGGATCATCTTTTTAGTGTATCAGTATTAAAGTAATGCATGAAGAATGCTCCAAACTATTTAGCAGCAACAACAAACAACCATTCTAATACTTAAACTATTGAGTGGACAGACTACCTATTGGGTACCTATTTGAAACTCTGGATTCTGATAGAGGGCCATGGGACTTAGACCTGAGTGCAAAAATGGAGGCTCTAGACCCTTCCAGAGCTGAGATATCGAAACTCAAACTTTCGAACCGAAAAAAAAACGACAGTGGTACCCCTTTTGTTTTTGTTTTTTGGGTGAAAAATTAAGTTTCTCCGATCTTCTCAAAACTCTGCATTCTGATAGAGGGCCATGAGACTTAGACCTGAGTGCAAAAATGGAGGCTCTAGACCGTCCCAGAGCTGAGATATCGAAACTCAAACTTTCGACCCGAAAAAAAAAACGACAGTGGTACCCCTTTCGTTTTTTGTTTTTTTTTTCGGGCGAAAAATTAAGTTTCTCCGATCTTCTCAAAACTCTGCATTCTGATAGAGGGCCATGAGACTTAGATCTGAGTGCAAAAATGGAGGCTCTAGACCCTCCCAGAGCTGAGATATCGAAACTCAAACTTTCGAACCGAAAAAAAAACGACAGTGGTACCCCTTTCGGGTTTTTTTTTCGGGCGAAAAACTAAGTTTCTCAGATCTTCTCAAAACTCTGAATTACGATAGAGGGCCATGAGACTTAGACCTGAGTGCAAAAATGGAGGCTCTAGACCTTCCCAGAGCTGAGTTATCGAAACTCAAACTTTCGACCCGAAAACAAAACGACAGTGATACCCCTTTCGTTTTTTTTTTTTCGGGCGAAAAATTAAGTTTCTTCGATCTTCTCAAAACTCTGCATTCTGATAGAGGGCCATGAGACTTAGACCTGAGTGCAAAAATGGAGGCTCTAGATCCTCCCAGAGCTGAGATATCGAAACTCAAATTTTCGACCCGAAACAAAAAAAAAAAACGACAGTGGTACCCCTTTCGTTTTTTTTTTTTTTTTCGGGTGAAAAATTAGGTTTCTCCGATCTTCTCAAAACTCTGAATTCTGATAGAGGGCCATGAGACTTAGACCTGAGTGCAAAATCGAGGCTCTAGACCTTCCCAGAGTTGAGATATCGAAACTCAAACTTTCGACCCGAAAAAAAAAACGACAGTGGTACCCCTTTCGTTTTTTTTTTTTTGGGGCGAAAAATGAAGTTTCTCCGATCTTTTCAAAACTCTGCATTCTGATAGAGGGCCATGAGACTTAGACCTGAGTGCAAAAATGGAGGCTCTAGACCTTCCCAGAGCTGAGTTATCGAAACTCAAACTTTCGACCCGAAAAAAAATGACAGTGGTACCCCTTTTGTTTTGTTTTTTTCGGGCGAAAAATTAAGTTTCTTAGATCTTCTCAAAACTCTGCATTCTGATAGAGGGCCATGAGACTTAGACCTGAGTGCAAAAATGAAGGCTCTAGACCTTCCCAGAGCTGAGATATCGAAACTCAAACTTTCGACCCGAAAAAAAAACGACAGTGGTACCCCTTTCGTTTTTTTTTTTCGGGCGAAAAATTAAGTTTCTTCGATCTTCTCAAAACTCTGCATTCTGATAGAGGGCCATGAGACTTAGACCTGAGTGCAAAAATGGAGGCTCTAGACCCTTCCAGAGCTGAGATATCGAAACTCAAACTTTCGACCCGAAAAAAAAACGACAGTGGTACCCCTTTCGTTTTTTTTTTTTCGGGTGAAAAATTAAGTTTCTCCGATCTTCTCAAAACTCTGCATTCTGATAGAGGGCCATGAACTTAGACCTGAGTGCAAAAATGGAGGTTCTAGATCCTCCCAGAGCTGAGATATCGAAACTCAAACTTTCGACCCGAAAAAAAAACGACAGTGGTACCCCTTTCGTTTTTTTTTTAGTGGCGAAAAATTAAGTTTCTCCGATCTTCTCAAAACTCTGCATTCTGATAGAGGGCCATGAGACTAAGACCTGAGTGCAAAAATGGAGGCTCCAGACCTTCCCAGAGCTGAGATATCGAAACTCAAACTTTCGACCCAAAAAAAAAAAGACAGTGGTACCCCTTTCGTTTTTTTTTTCGGGCGAAAAATTACGTTTCTACGATCTTCTCAAAACTCTGAATTCTGATAGAGGGCCATGAGACTTAGACCTGAGTGCAAAAATGGAGGCTCTAGACCTTCCCAGAGCTGAGATATCGAAACTCAAACTTTCGACCCGAAAAAAAAAAACGACAGTGGTACCACTTTCGTTTTTTTTGGGAGGCGAAAAATTACGTTTCTCCGTTTTTCTTAAAAACTCTGCATTCTGATAGAGGGCCATGAGACTTAGACCTGAGTGCAAAAATGGAGGCTCTAGACCCTCCCAGAGCTGAGATATCGAAACTCAAACTTTCGACCCAAAAAAAAAAAAGACAGTGGTACCCCTTTCGGGTTTTTTTTCGGGCGAAAAATTAAATTTCTCCATCTTCTCAAAACTCTGATTCTGATAGAGGGCCATGAGACTTAGACCTGAGTGCAAAAATGGAGGCTCTAGACCCTCCCAGAGCTGAGATATCGAAACTCAAACTTTCGACCCGAAAAAAAAACGACAGTGGTACCCCTTTCGTTTTTTTTTCGGGCGAAAAATTAAGTTTCTCCGATCTTCTCAAAACTCTGAATTCTGATAGAGGGCCATGAGACTTAGACCTGAGTGCAAAAATGGAGGCTCTAGACCTTCCCAGAGCTGAGATATCGAAACTCAAACTTTCGACCCGAAAAAAAAACGACAGTGGTACCCCTTTCGTTTTTTTTTTTGGGCGAAAAATTAAGTTTCTCCGATCTTCTCAAAACTCTGCATTCTGATAGAGGGCCATGAGACTTAGACCTGAGTGCAAAAATGGAGGATCTAGACCTTCCCAGAGCTGAGATATCGAAACTCAAACTTTTGACCCGAAAAAAAAACGACAGTGGTACCCCTTACATTTTTTTTTTCGGGCGAAAAATTAAGTTTCTCCGATCTTCTCAAAACTCTGAATTCTGATAGAGGGCCATGAGACTTAGACCTGAGTGCAAAAATGGAGGCTCTAGACCTTCCCAGAGCTGAGATATCGAAACTCAAAAATTTCGCCCGAAAAAAAAAAACAGTGGTACCCCTTTCGTTTTTTTTTTGGGGGCGAAAAATTAAGTTTCTCCAATCTTCTCAAAACTCTGGATTCTGATAGAGGGCCATGAGACTTAGACCTGAGTGCAAAAATGGAGGCTCTAGACCCTTCCAGAGCTGAGATATCGAAACTCAAAAATTCGACCCGAAAAAAAAACGACAGTGGTACCCCTTACGTTTTTTTTTTTGGGCGAAAAATTAAGTTTCTCCAATCTTCTCAAAACTCTGGATTCTGATAGAGGGCCATGAGACTTAGACCTGAGTGCAAAAATGGAGGCTCTAGCCCCTTCCAGAGCTGAGATATCGAAACTCAAAAATTCGGCCCGAAAAAAAAACGACAGTGGTACCCCTTACGTTTTTTTTTTGGGGCGAAAAATTAAGTTTCTCCAATCTTCTCAAAACTCTGGATTCTGATAGAGGGCCATGAGACTTAGACCTGAGTGCAAAAATGGAGGCTCTAGCCCCTTCCAGAGCTGAGATATCGAAACTCAAAAATTCGGCCCGAAAAAAAAAACGACAGTGGTACCCCTTACGTTTTTTTTTTTGGGCGAAAAATTAAGTTTCTCCAATCTTCTCAAAACTCTGGATTCTGATAGAGGGCCATGAGACTTAGACCTGAGTGCAAAAATGGAGGCTCTAGCCCCTTCCAGAGCTGAGATATCGAAACTCAAAAATTCGGCCCGAAAAAAAAACGACAGTGGTACCCCTTACGTTTTTTTTTTGGGCGAAAAATTAAGTTTCTCCAATCTTCCCAAAACTCTGGATTCTGATAGAGGGCCATGAGACTTAGACCTGAGTGCAAAAATGGAGGCTCTAGCCCCTTCCAGAGCTGAGATATCGAAACTCAAAAATTCGGCCCGAAAAAAAAACGACAGTGGTACCCCTTACGTTTTTTTTTTTGGGCGAAAAATTAAGTTTCTCCAATCTTCCCAAAACTCTGGATTCTGATAGAGGGCCATGAGACTTAGACCTGAGTGCAAAAATGGAGGCTCTAGCCCCTTCCAGAGCTGAGATATCGAAACTCAAAAATTCGGCCCGAAAAAAAAAACGACAGTGGTACCCCTTACGTTTTTTTTTTTTGGGCGAAAAATTAAGTTTCTCCAATCTTCCCAAAACTCTGGATTCTGATAGAGGGCCATGAGACTTAGACCTGAGTGCAAAAATGGAGGCTCTAGCCCCTTCCAGAGCTGAGATATCGAAACTCAAAAATTCGGCCCGAAAAAAAAACGACAGTGGTACCCCTTACGTTTTTTTTTGGGCGAAAAATTAAGTTTCTCCAATCTTCCCAAAACTCTGGATTCTGATAGAGGGCCATGAGACTTAGACCTGAGTGCAAAAATGGAGGCTCTAGCCCCTTCCAGAGCTGAGATATCGAAACTCAAAAATTCGGCCCGAAAAAAAAAACGACAGTGGTACCCCTTACGTTTTTTTTTTGGGCGAAAAATTAAGTTTCTCCAATCTTCCCAAAACTCTGGATTCTGATAGAGGGCCATGAGACTTAGACCTGAGTGCAAAAATGGAGGCTCTAGCCCCTTCCAGAGCTGAGATATCGAAACTCAAAAATTCGGCCCGAAAAAAAACGACAGTGGTACCCCTTACGTTTTTTTTTTGGGCGAAAAATTAAGTTTCTCCAATCTTCCCAAAACTCTGGATTCTGATAGAGGGCCATGAGACTTAGACCTGAGTGCAAAAATGGAGGCTCTAGCCCCTTCCAGAGCTGAGATATCGAAACTCAAAAATTCGGCCCGAAAAAAAAAACGACAGTGGTACCCCTTACGTTTTTTTTTTTTGGGCGAAAAATTAAGTTTCTCCAATCTTCTCAAAACTCTGGATTCTGATAGAGGGCCATGAGACTTAGACCTGAGTGCAAAAATGGAGGCTCTAGCCCCTTCCAGAGCTGAGATATCGAAACTCAAAAATTCGGCCCGAAAAAAAAACGACAGTGGTACCCCTTACGTTTTTTTTTTGGGCGAAAAATTAAGTTTCTCCAATCTTCCCAAATTCTGGATTATGATAGAGGGCCATGAGACTTAGACCTGAGTGCAAAAATGGAGGCTCTAGCCCCTTCCAGAGCTGAGATATCGAAACTCAAAAATTCGGCCCGAAAAAAAAAACGACAGTGGTACCCCTTACGTTTTTTTTTTGGGCGAAAAATTAAGTTTCTCCAATCTTCTCAAAACTCTGGATTCTGATAGAGGGCCATGAGACTTAGACCTGAGTGCAAAAATGGAGGCTCTAGCCCTTCCAGAGCTGAGATATCGAAACTCAAAAATTTGGCCCGAAAAAAAAACGACAGTGGTACCCCTTACGTTTTTTTTTTTTGGGCGAAAAATTAAGTTTCTCCAATCTTCCAAAACTCTGGATTCTGATAGAGGGCCATGAGACTTAGACCTGAGTGCAAAAATGGAGGCTCTAGCCCCTTCCAGAGCTGAGATATCGAAACTCAAAAATTCGGCCCGAAAAAAAAAACGACAGTGGTACCCCTTACGTTTTTTTTTTGGGCGAAAAATTAAGTTTCTCCAATCTTCAAAACTCTGGATTCTGATAGAGGGCCATGAGACTTAGACCTGAGTGCAAAAATGGAGGCTCTAGCCCCTTCCAGAGCTGAGATATCGAAACTCAAAAATTCGACCCGAAAAAAAAAACGACAGTGGTACCCCTTACGTTTTTTTTTTGGGGGCGAAAAATTAAGTTTCTCCAATCTTCCAAAACTCTGGATTCTGATAGAGGGCCATGAGACTTAGACCTGAGTGCAAAAATGGAGGCTCTAGCCCCTTCCAGAGCTGAGATATCGAAACTCAAAAATTCGGCCCGAAAAAAAAACGACAGTGGTACCCCTTACGTTTTTTTTTTTGGCGAAAAATTAAGTTTCTCCAATCTTCCAAAACTCTGGATTCTGATAGAGGGCCATGAGACTTAGACCTGAGTGCAAAAATGGAGGCTCTAGCCCCTTCCAGAGCTGAGATATCGAAACTCAAAAATTCGGCCCGAAAAAAAACGACAGTGGTACCCCTTACGTTTTTTTTTTTTGGGCGAAAAATTAAGTTTCTCCAATCTTCCCAAAACTCTGGATTCTGATAGAGGGCCATGAGACTTAGACCTGAGTGCAAAAATGGAGGCTCTAGCCCCTTCCAGAGCTGAGATATCGAAACTCAAAAATTCGGCCCGAAAAAAAAACGACAGTGGTACCCCTTACGTTTTTTTTTTTGGGCGAAAAATTAAGTTTCTCCAATCTTCCCAAAACTCTGGATTCTGATAGAGGGCCATGAGACTTAGACCTGAGTGCAAAAATGGAGGCTCTAGCCCCTTCCAGAGCTGAGATATCGAAACTCAAAAATTCGGCCCGAAAAAAAAACGACAGTGGTACCCCTTACGTTTTTTTTTTTTGGCGAAAAATTAAGTTTCTCCAATCTTCCCAAAACTCTGGATTCTGATAGAGGGCCATGAGACTTAGACCTGAGTGCAAAAATGGAGGCTCTAGCCCCTTCCAGAGCTGAGATATCGAAACTCAAAAATTCGGCCCGAAAAAAAAACGACAGTGGTACCCCTTACGTTTTTTTTTTTGGGCGAAAAATTAAGTTTCTCCAATCTTCCCAAAACTCTGGATTCTGATAGAGGGCCATGAGACTTAGACCTGAGTGCAAAAATGGAGGCTCTAGCCCCTTCCAGAGCTGAGATATCGAAACTCAAAAATTCGGCCCGAAAAAAAAAACGACAGTGGTACCCCTTACGTTTTTTTTTTTGGGCGAAAAATTAAGTTTCTCCAATCTTCCCAAAACTCTGGATTCTGATAGAGGGCCATGAGACTTAGACCTGAGTGCAAAAATGGAGGCTCTAGCCCCTTCCAGAGCTGAGATATCGAAACTCAAAAATTCGGCCCGAAAAAAAAACGACAGTGGTACCCCTTACGTTTTTTTTTTTGGGGCGAAAATTTAAGTTTCTCCAATCTTCCCAAAACTCTGGATTCTGATAGAGGGCCATGAGACTTAGACCTGAGTGCAAAAATGGAGGCTCTAGCCCCTTCCAGAGCTGAGATATCGAAACTCAAAAATTCGGCCCGAAAAAAAAACGACAGTGGTACCCCTTACGTTTTTTTTTTTGGGCGAAAAATTAAGTTTCTCCAATCTTCCCAAAACTCTGGATTCTGATAGAGGGCCATGAGACTTAGACCTGAGTGCAAAAATGGAGGCTCTAGCCCCTTCCAGAGCTGAGATATCGAAACTCAAAAATTCGGCCCGAAAAAAAAACGACAGTGGTACCCCTTACGTTTTTTTTTTGGGCGAAAAATTAAGTTTCTCCAATCTTCTCAAAACTCTGGATTCTGATAGAGGGCCATGAGACTTAGACCTGAGTGCAAAAATGGAGGCTCTAGCCCTTCCAGAGCTGAGATATCGAAACTCAAAAATTCGGCCCGAAAAAAAAACGACAGTGGTACCCCTTACGTTTTTTTTTTGGGGCGAAAAATTAAGTTTCTCCAATCTTCTCAAAACTCTGGATTCTGATAGAGGGCCATGAGACTTAGACCTGAGTGCAAAAATGGAGGCTCTAGCCCTTCCAGAGCTGAGATATCGAAACTCAAAAATTCGGCCCGAAAAAAAAAACGACAGTGGTACCCCTTACGTTTTTTTTTTTTTGGGCGAAAAATTAAGTTTCTCCAATCTTCCCAAAACTCTGGATTCTGATAGAGGGCCATGAGACTTAGACCTGAGTGCAAAAATGGAGGCTCTAGCCCCTTCCAGAGCTGAGATATCGAAACTCAAAAATTCGGCCCGAAAAAAAAAACGACAGTGGTACCCCTTACGTTTTTTTTTTTTGGGCGAAAAATTAAGTTTCTCCAATCTTCCCAAAACTCTGGATTCTGATAGAGGGCCATGAGACTTAGACCTGAGTGCAAAAATGGAGGCTCTAGCCCCTTCCAGAGCTGAGATATCGAAACTCAAAAATTCGGCCCGAAAAAAAAAAACGACAGTGGTACCCCTTACGTTTTTTTTTTGGGCGAAAAATTAAGTTTCTCCAATCTTCCCAAAACTCTGGATTCTGATAGAGGGCCATGAGACTTAGACCTGAGTGCAAAAATGGAGGCTCTAGCCCCTTCCAGAGCTGAGATATCGAAACTCAAAAATTCGGCCCGAAAAAAAAACGACAGTGGTACCCCTTACGTTTTTTTTTTTTGGGCGAAAAATTAAGTTTCTCCAATCTTCCCAAAACTCTGGATTCTGATAGAGGGCCATGAGACTTAGACCTGAGTGCAAAAATGGAGGCTCTAGCCCCTTCCAGAGCTGAGATATCGAAACTCAAAATTCGGCCCGAAAAAAAAAACGACAGTGGTACCCCTTACGTTTTTTTTTGGGCGAAAAATTAAGTTTCTCCAATCTTCCCAAAACTCTGGATTCTGATAGAGGGCCATGAGACTTAGACCTGAGTGCAAAAATGGAGGCTCTAGCCCCTTCCAGAGCTGAGATATCGAAACTCAAAAATTCGGCCCGAAAAAAAAAACGACAGTGGTACCCCTTACGTTTTTTTTTTTGGGCGAAAAATTAAGTTTCTCCAATCTTCTCAAAACTCTGGATTCTGATAGAGGGCCATGAGACTTAGACCTGAGTGCAAAAATGGAGGCTCTAGCCCCTTCCAGAGCTGAGATATCGAAACTCAAAAATTCGGCCCGAAAAAAAACGACAGTGGTACCCCTTCGTTTTTTTTTTTGGGCGAAAAATTAAGTTTCTCCAATCTTCCCAAAACTCTGGATTCTGATAGAGGGCCATGAGACTTAGACCTGAGTGCAAAAATGGAGGCTCTAGCCCCTTCCAGAGCTGAGATATCGAAACTCAAAATTCGGCCCGAAAAAAAAACGACAGTGGTACCCCTTACGTTTTTTTTTTGGGCGAAAAATTAAGTTTCTCCAATCTTCCCAAAACTCTGGATTCTGAGAGGGCCATGAGACTTAGACCTGAGTGCAAAAATGGAGGCTCTAGCCCCTTCCAGAGCTGAGATATCGAAACTCAAAATTCGGCCGCGAAAAAAAAA
>NW_024121532.1:3594678-3732178 GCF_016745375.1 Pimephales promelas
CTAGAGCCTCCATTTTTGCACTCAGGTCTAAGTCTCATGGCCCTCTATCAGAATCAGAGTTTTGAGAAGATCGGAGAAACGTAATTTTTCGCCCCCCCAAAAAAACCGAAAGGGGTACCACTGTCGTTTTTTTTTTCGGGTCGAAAGTTTGAGTTTCGATATCTCAGCTCTGGAAGGGTCTAGAGCCTCCATTTTTGCACTCAGGTCTAAGTCTCATGGCCCTCTATCAGAATGCAGAGTTTTGAGAAGATCGGAGAAACTTAATTTTTCGCCAAAAAAAAAAAACGAAAGGGGTACCACTGTCGTTTTTTTTTTCGGGTCGAAAGTTTGAGTTTCGATATCTCAGCTCTGGGAAGGTCTAGAGCCTCCATTTTTGCACTCAGGTCTAAGTCTCATGGCCCTCTATCAGAATGCAGAGTTTTGAGAAGATCGGAGAAACTTAATTTTTCGCCCGAAAAAAAAAAACGTAAGGGGTACCACTGTCGTTTTTTTTTTTCGGGTCGAAAGTTTGAGTTTCGATATCTCAGCTCTGGGAAGGTCTAGAGCCTCCATTTTTGCACTCAGGTCTAAGTCTCATGGCCCTCTATCAGAATGCAGAGTTTTGAGAAGATCGGAGAAACTTAATTTTTCGCCGAAAAAAAAAAACGAAAGGGGTACCACTGTCGTTTTTTTTTTGGGTCGAAAGTTTGAGTTTCGATATCTCAGCTCTGGGAAGGTCTAGAGCCTCCATTTTTGCACTCAGGTCTAAGTCTCATGGCCCTCTATCAGAATGCAGAGTTTTGAGAAGATCGGAGAAACTTAATTTTTCGCCCCAAAAAAAAAACGAAAGGGGTACCAGTGTCGTTTTTTTTTCGGGTCGAAAGTTTGAGTTTCGATATCTCAGCTCTGGGAGGGTCTAGAGCCTCCATTTTTGCACTCAGGTCTAAGTCTCATGGCCCTCTATCAGAATGCAGAGTTTTGAGAAGATCGGAGAAACTTAATTTTTCGCCCAAAAAAAAAAAACGAAAGGGGTACCACTGTCGTTTTTTTTCGGGTCGAAAGTTTGAGTTTCGATATCTCAGCTCTGGGAAGGTCTAGAGCCTCCATTTTTGCACTCAGGTCTAAGTCTCATGGCCCTCTATCAGAATGCAGAGTTTTGAGAAGATCGGAGAAACTTAATTTTTCGCCCGAAAAAAAAAACGAAAGGGGTACCACTGTCGTTTTTTTTTTGGGTCGAAAGTTTGAGTTTCGATATCTCAGCTCTGGGAAGGTCTAGAGCCTCCATTTTTGCACTCAGGTCTAAGTCTCATGGCCCTCTATCAGAATGCAGAGTTTTGAGAAGATCGGAGAAACTTAATTTTTCGCCCGAAAAAAAAAAACGAAAGGGGTACCACTGTCGTTTTTTTTTCGGGTCGAAAGTTTGAGTTTCGATATCTCAGCTCTGGGAGGGTCTAGAGCCTCCATTTTTGCACTCAGGTCTAAGTCTCATGGCCCTCTATCAGAATGCAGAGTTTTGAGAAGATCGGAGAAACTTAATTTTTCGCCCCCAAAAAAAAAACGAAAGGGGTACCACTGTCGTTTTTTTTTCGGGTCGAAAGTTTGAGTTTCGATATCTCAGCTCTGGGAAGGTCTAGAGCCTCCATTTTTGCACTCAGGTCTAAGTCTCATGGCCCTCTATCAGAATGCAGAGTTTTGAGAAGATCGGAGAAACTTAATTTTTCGCCCGAAAAAAAAAAACGAAAGGGGTACCACTGTCGTTTTTTTTTTTCGGGTCGAAAGTTTGAGTTTCGATATCTCAGCTCTGGGAAGGTCTAGAGCCTCCGATTTTGCACTCAGGTCTAAGTCTCATGGCCCTCTATCAGAATTCAGAGTTTTGAGAAGATCGGAGAAACCTAATTTTTCGCCCGAAAAAAAAAAAAACGAAAGGGGTACCACTGTCGTTTTTTTTTCGGGTCGAAAGTTTGAGTTTCGATATCTCAGCTCTGGGAAGGTCTAGAGCCTCCATTTTTGCACTCAGGTCTAAGTCTCATGGCCCTCTATCAGAATGCAGAGTTTTGAGAAGATCGGAGAAACTTCATTTTTCGCCCGAAAAAAAAAAACGAAAGGGGTACCACTGTCGTTTTTTTTTTTGGGTCGAAAGTTTGAGTTTCGATATCTCAACTCTGGGAAGGTCTAGAGCCTCGATTTTGCACTCAGGTCTAAGTCTCATGGCCCTCTATCAGAATGCAGAGTTTTGAGAAGATCGAAGAAACTTAATTTTTCGCCCGAAAAAAAAAAAAACGAAAGGGTACCACTGTCGTTTTTTTTCGGGTCGAAAGTTTGAGTTTCGATAACTCAGCTCTGGGAAGGTCTAGAGCCTCCATTTTTGCACTCAGGTCTAAGTCTCATGGCCCTCTATCAGAATGCAGAGTTTTGAGAAGATCGGAGAAACTTAATTTTTCGCCCGAAAAAAAAAAACGAAAGGGGTACCACTGTCGTTTTTTTTTTTCGGTTCGAAAGTTTGAGTTTCGATATCTCAGCTCTGGAAGGGTCTAGAGCCTCCATTTTTGCACTCAGGTCTAAGTCCCATGGCCCTCTATCAGAATCCAGAGTTTCAAATAGGTACCCAATAGGTAGTCTGTCCACTCAATAGTTTAAGTATTAGAATGGTGTTGTTTGTTGTTGCTGCTAAATAGTTTGGAGCATTCTTCATGCATTACTTTAATACTGATACACTAAAAAGATGATCCACTCCTGTTCATTTTTTATAATAATGTGTTTTCCTTGCATAATTTCTGCCATGCTGTCCTTATTTTTTCTGAAACATTTGCAATATGAACTTGCCTCCATACTCTTCCTGATGCATTCCATTGTGCTGCCTTTAATGTCTCATGAGCATTAAAAAATACTTAAAAAACAATCGAGTATAATAGTTTCTCAAAGATTCCATCCAAGAGTTTATTTGCATTTATTGACATGTTCGTTTTTGCAAGGTTTATTTTTAGAATCGCATTCCAAAGATTTTGATTTGAAGTTTTATAAATACATTTTGTCTTGAGTTTTGTGAAATCAAAAAAAAAAGTGTATTTAACAGTAACGAATACTGTTGACAGTATAAACATTGACAGTCAAATGCAACAAATAACATTCTATACAAGCAGACACTTCTAAGTGAAGGGATAGTAAAAAAAAAATTAACATACAGTATCAATCTAAAAACAGTGCTGACTCTAAATAATCAATGAGCCATGTGGGGGGGGGGAAAGATGAACAAATTTAGACTTGGTATTTGGTACCCCAGTGGTGCTCTAACATTCTTATAAAACAGTGCTTTTCTCCCCTACTACCGTATGTCTCACATTTGCCCATTTCAATTAATAAAGGTTGAAAATACTAGTAAGGTAGTTTTTTTTTGTTTTTTTTTTTTGTAAATTGCCCTATCAATTCATAAAGGCTAAAATCCTTTAAAAATAATGTTTTAGTCTTTTGTCAATTTAATTGAATTAGAAATCTGTTCTTTCCCATTGCAGTTTTCGTATAAAGTAGACTGTATTAACCGACTACAAAGTGGAATTTGTATTAACTTGTATTATCCACACTAGCAAACACAAGTAAAAGCCAATCAATGAATGCATCACAACAGACATTGTGTAAAGCAGCAACTGAACAGATGTAACAAACAGGAGGCTTTAAAGGCAGTATGTGTTTAGTTCTCTTATGTCCTACGTGAAATATTGCGTAATGGGGGCAGGAAGTCATGGTGCAGTTCTGTCAGAAAGGTTTCACTCTTGGGTTTTGGGATTGGCCACAGCATCTGCAAGAAGCTCAGGTCGGAGACATTCGATTGGGCATTGAATGTTCTGGAAGAACAAAGGGGGAAATATGTTATACAATGAAAACCAGAACTATTTACATCTATAAATTGAACCTTGGCAATGCAGTGTTCATTGCACATTTAGCAAATACATAATGGGTACATTCCCAGCTTGAAAAACTAAAGATATTTTGTGTGGCCATTTGAAATGTTTGAATGAATTAAGGAAGATACCCACCATCCTGTGGCCGTTGTTTAAGCGGACAGGTTTCAGCAGCTCGGAGGTTATCTCAGCACCAGGCTTTCTGCAATTCTCACAGCGCCAACCCTAAGAGCAACATGTACACAATGCATTTAATCAGACTCAAGCGTATACATGTGAAACACCCTCTGTGAGCTCTCATTTCTCTTTGAAGGACCTTTTCTACTTGTTTTTAAAGGGGTGGTAAAATGCCATTTTCACAAGATGTAAAATAAATCTCTGATGTCCCCAGAGTGTGTTTGTGAAGTTTTAGCACAAAATACCCCACATGTATTTTTATATAGCATGTTGAATTTGTCACTTTTTTAGGGTTTGCAAAAGCGCACTGTTTTGTGTCTGGCCCTTTAAATGCAAATGAGCTGCTGCAGAGGGCGGGTTTCAAGAGCTCCTGTGTGTTAGCAGCTGCGATTACCTCACGCAGACACACTAAAATGTCAGAAACTGTTCTGCCTTTAATGTTAAAACAGAGTCAAAGATGGAGAGACACAATCCCGCCTGCAATCTATTGAATGGGGATTTGGGCCGTGTATTTTATGGACATTTTAATTAAAGTTTCTTTCATGATAAAAACTATTTTACTGCACTCAGCTGGGGCCCCTGATTCCGTAGCACCAAGCGTCATCCCATAATTCCTCCGTCCACAAACAAACTATTTTTATAATGGCATAAATGCTACGTGAGATCTCAATATCTCAGCTCTGGAAGGGTCTAGAGCCTCCATTTTTGCACTCAGGTCTAAGTCCCATTGCCCTCTATCAGAATCCAGAGTATCAAGAAGATTGGAGAAACTTATTTTTTCGCACAAAAAACGAAAGGGTGCTGTCGTTACTTTGTTGTTTTTTTTCGAGTCGAAATTTTGAGTTGCTCTGATCTTCTTGAAACTCTGGATTCTGATAGAGGGCCATGGGACTTCGATCTGAGTGCAAAAATGGAGGCTCTAGACCCTTCCAGAGCTGGGATTGGGGCGTGGCCCGGGAGTGTGGGTGTGGGTCTACGGCACTTTTGGTAAATATAGTGGGTTATTGGACAAATAGTGGGTTCGTGGACAGGGGCGTGGCCCGGGAGTGGCTGGGCGCTCTCTGGCGCCAACTAGAGGCGTCCAAATAACCCCCATCCCGTGCGTATCAAGTCTCGATCCGTTAAATCGAGGGTAGTCCTAAAAGTCCCACTCCCCAACAAGTCTATAGGAAAGTGGGCATCCCACGAACTCCCACGATCCCTCTGGGCCATTATGCGACCAATGGCAGCTTATTAATATGGGCTTTTGTCCAAGAACCCCTGGTTTGGACTAATGTTGTCCATGCATATGTGAATTAAATAGTTAATACCTGCTGTCCTCCATAGCATGTGCAAGTGCAGATTGCCCCCAAGTATTCCTTCTGCCATTGGTTTCCAACCTGGTACATCTTTCCGTCATCGTAACATATGGACTCATCTATAACGAAATTTAAGAATTTTTTATTCCACTGCTTGGAACTGAAGAAACTTGACTATGCAGTAGAAGAAGGACTTACGTGGTTCACACTTGAACTCTCCTTTACCATTGCCAAGGCAAGAGCAGCTCATCAAGTGACCGTTTTCTGCCCGTCGCTCCCACTTTTCACCAATGCGGTAGTTGTTTCCACTATCGTGACACCATTCTGTGTAAAAACAGGCATTCAGAGTGCTTTTGATAGACAGGATTCCCTTCAGGATAAAATTCACCATCGACCTTCAGGTGTGAAGTTACTCACTGGAAGAGTCACATCTGAAATGTCCACTTCCCAGGCCAAGACATCTGCACCAGAGTTTGAAGCCAGTCTCAGACATACGCTCCCATTCCTCTCCAACATCATGGTGAGTGGCCGTGAAGGTGTCATAACATGAGTCCTTGCTGGATGAAACATCTCCTGGTACTGTTGATTTGATAGGGAACACAATAAAGAAAGATTTAAGGCATAAGCATCATAAGGCATAAACTTTCATCAATGTTCATAGATCCTTTCTCGACCTGTGTTTCCAGCGGTGATGATTTCCTCCAAGATCTTGTGTTTGAGGGCTCCTTTCAAGGCCTCCACTATGACATTATAAGAGGCACCAGAGGTGAGACCAATCAGGGTGGCACTTGTGGACGTTTCCGGGAAACGCATCTGCAAAACAAGAAAAGGTCAATCTTAAGAGCAAATGTAAGGGGATGAAGAAATTCGGTAACTTATCCTGTCTTTACCTGGAACAACTTCTCATCTTGATGGGTAATGGGCTGACAAGACACCAGATAACCAGAACTCTGCTGGTAGGGCTGCCATGAGATGGTGGTCTGGGTCTGGGCCTCTTGCGGTCTTCCTGTCCTGTCCTCTGAAAAAACAAAAGGATGGCCATCGCCAGGCTTCTCATTAACCTGAATAATCTGAGGTACACGACTCCCATCGGGTCCCACCTTAGGGATGTATACTAGGGTCTCCCCAACTTGAGGCACATAAGGCTGGGGTCGGGGTTGGTTAGGTTGACGATGTTGAGGCTGGTAGCCTCTGTTGGGTTGACTGGGCTGATTATTGAATTCTGTGTACTCCACGTGCTGCCCGTGTGCATCAGGTGATTCATGCCCAGTGGGACCCACAACGTGAACTCTGTTGTCAGGCTCAGGCACATCCAGCTTGTCTGTGCCGCCATGGTGAGGCAGGCTAGGCAGATCAGAAGTCAGCTCTGGGCGGGAAAAAGGTGTTAAAAGCAAAGCAGCAGGTCAAGAGGCAGCCAGAGTTGCATCTACAGTCCAGTAAGGCATTGAAAGTCGAGCAATGACAGTACTTGCTGACATTTGACTTTAAAGGGGGAGTGGGTCCAAGTATTTTCTCAAACCAATGTTTTGCAATTAAACAGTGAGGAGGAAGTGCATATGATTATACCAACCAGTTGAGAGTCTAAATATCAAAACAAAGATACTTTGCATCAAGTTTGGTTTGGATATGGTGTAAGGCTAAGAAAATACAGTCCAAAGTATACACTTCTCCTCAGAGTGAAAATATTGGCCAAGTGAGATTAAATATTCAGTATGGACCAGCCCTTTAAACACAGATCAAGGTTTTTGATCATAGTAGTCCTCTGAGAGAACACTTTGCTTGAATCAACAAGGTAATAAGCTAGCAAGTGTGTCAAATAAGCAACATTAAATGCAATTTTTCCTTCATTTTGCATTTCAGTGCTAAATGCATTTCACCATTAAAAAGCTAAGCACTGCAACTAAGAAAAAATATGGCTTAGCCAAGTATCTTTTACTAGTAAAAGGCAAGCGAGTGCAATATCAAAGCTTTTACATATATAGCATTGGCTAGTTTAACAAAATGTGTTCCATTCGGCAACAAAGCATGATGGAGTACACTTTATGTATCAATTTGTGGATTGACAATTTACATTTATTCATTAAGCAGATGTTTTGATCCTTACAAATGAGGAAAATCAATGTTTTTATATGAGCAAACACTTACGAGTTGTGGCTGTGCCAACCAGTGGTGCACTTCTCTGGGTATTCATCAGGGCAATGATCTTAATGATGTATTCGGTGCCTGGTTTCAGACCTGTATTTAAAATGTCACAATATGGACACATTTTTAAGTTTTCTAACATCGATGTATACCACATGTGGGTGTAACGTGATGCATTCTGGGTCTTACCAGTGATGGTGGCATAGTTCTGGCCAGCGTTAAGACGTGGAAGCTCACGAAGCTGACCACCTGATTCTTCATAAGTGATGTAATATCCTGTAATTTGTGTTGGGGGGGCTTGCCAAGTAAAAGTGATGGAATTGGGGGTCAGGGAGGTGAACTGAAGGTCGGTAGGAGGCTGAACAGCTGGCCGAGCTGTGATGATATAAAGTTGATAAAGGTCATTCTGGAACTTCATGCATTAGCATTAATACGGTGTATTACTCTTCCCACATGGACAAATTTGCTTAGTTGTACCTGTGGTTACAGTCAATGTGAATGGAGGGGATCGACTATTTCCATTCAGAGTGTACATGTTGACCACATACAAGACACCTGGCTGCAAACCTGAAGTATGAATTCAAATTATTTCGTTAAAAAGCAATACTCCAAAACATGGTAAAAGAAGTTCTGAAATCATTCTTTATCTATTCTAAACCAACATTAAAATATTTACCATGTTAATGCTATAGATTTTGGACAATCCCATAATGGTAATATCATGGTATTCTTTGAAGTAACTTGCCAAAGAAGTTCATAATTCCAGGTTTAGTTTACTCATTGAGCTGACAGTGGTTAACCATCAATGTTGAAACTGATGGCCTATAAGGTGTAACTTGGATTATGTACATTAGCTTACCAGTGACAACGTAGGTTAGTGTGTTTTCAGAAACAGTTTGTCTGACAGTGGGGTATCCTCCATTTTTGGGTGTGGCTTCAATATAGAAACCTGTATTTGGCTCATTATTGACAATGCGCCATGTAAGAGTGAATGAGGTGTCTTTCACATCAGTGACACGGACTCTGCGAGGAGGGGTTATATCTGTGGAGCCAAAGAGATTATAGCTTCCATTTAATACAGGATACCAATACTAAAAAAAAAAAATCACTCTATAATCCATATAATGGGAAACCCACTTACTGTCTGCAGTGGTGCATTCTCCAGTGAGAGGAGGACTACTGTCTGAACTCCTCAGTGCATAGACATGTACATCATAAGAGGTGGCCACCTGGAAGTAAACAGCAGATATTTAAGACTAAAGTGGATTAGTCATCATGATTGGTTAAACATGGCAAATGCTTTGACTCATTTTCTTATGACTTCTTATTTGTTACTGTAAAGCGTGAGAAGGTAGACATATTACCATAAGCCCGGGCACTAAGACTTGTGTAGAGTCAGGTGAAACATTCATTTCTTTGGGTGTGGGATACTGGTTCTTTGGGGTGACCACCACACGGTAGCCAGAAAGTCTGCCCCTGGGTGCCTGCCATGCCACAATAAAGGAAGATGGGCTGATATCGTGGAACTGGATATTGGTCGGAGCAGGAACAGCTGAGAAAGGTGTTAGGACAAAAATCAAGAAAGATCCCCTATAACACTCACTTACTAGCTTAAAAATCTAAGCTGGATTACAATATGCCATACCAGTGGGCTGAGTCTCCTCGTGGGTAGTGTGCTGAATACCCTCAAGGGTACGGACTGGGTAACGTCCTTTCATGGGAATGACTTTAACATTGTACTTGGTTCCTGGGCGCAGACCCTGAAGAACCACACTGTTATCACGAACACTTAGGACTGGTTGGTACTCTCGTTCTCCCTCCTCTGGACTTGAGTACAGAACCCTATAGGAGGTCACTCCTGGAACCCGTGGAACATCCCATGTCACAAGCATGGAGGTGGAGTCCACATCAGAGAAGGTCAGGTCTCTTGGATGCTGCACATTGGCTAGAGATTGGAAAGGGAAGCGTTAAGAGTATAGGGTGGTTTAGCATAGTTGCCAGAGCTCAGCACTATTAACTAAAAGGATGCTGGTTCAAATCCCGCAAGAAACAAGTAATGAACCATTGACCCCTTGAGCAAGACACTTATCTTCAGGTTATTCCAGTAGACAAGTTACACCTGGACTGATTTCAAATGTTAAAAAGTTCAAGAAGATATAAAAAAAACCACAAACCTGTTGTAGCTTTCTGGACCACTGGGGTGCTCTCTCCTTCCCGGCTGATAGCAACCACATTAATTGTATACTCCACCGTGGGTACCAAGCCATTGATTGTCATTTCAGTACGCTCTAAAAAGGCAGAAACAGAATAGTTATTATACCAAGTTCAAGTACTCAACTAATTCTTCTAAGTCAGTTTCAAGGTCATGAGAAGGAATAGGGTTAAAGAGCAAGTGAAGTCTCACCAGGGCCGACCACCTCAGAGAAAGTAGGACCTTGCCCACCCTTGGGCGTCCCTGTTACTCTATACCCTGTGATGGGACCTGTAGCTGGGCTCCATCGGACGGTCAAGGTATTGTCTTGAATATCAGAAACATCTAAATCTGATGGGGATGGAACACCTGAGAATGGAGAAAAGTAAAGACAATACAGTCACAAGAAAGTTGTGGTAAGCAAATAGTCAAAACCATACAAATAACTTGTATGGGAGCACTTACTTCCACCTGCAGTCCTGTGTGTGATGATGACTGGTGTGCTGGAGGCTGGGCTGTCACCTCGGCCTGTCACAGCATACAGCGTGATGGTGTAATCGGTGTCCGGCTTCAGGCCAGGGATGGTAGCAGTGGACTGTGTTCCTGGAACAGTGAACTCTCTGGGTGTATCTCTTTCCCCTGGGAATCAATGAGGAGGAATCAACTGCATTTAGTTCAAATAACACAACCACAAACACACTTTAAACCATTTGTCATACCTGTTTCTCCATGTGTGATCTTATAGTAGCGTACAGTGACTGCAGGGGCATCCCAGGAGATGGTGATGCTAGTGGGAGTGGAGGACGTCACAGCCAGGTCAGTGGGAGCGTCGGAGACTACAGGAAGAAACAAGAGTCACATCAATCTATCTCACAAAGATTATCAAAAACAAATATTCATTTCTAACTTCTCACCAGTTGCTTGCGTTCCAGTAAGTGGTAGACTCTCTGTGTTGCCGCTGACAGCATAAATATAGACATTGTACTCTGTCTCAGGGGCTAGGTTCCCCAGAGTGAAGTAATTTCTTGTCGGGGAAAGTCTCTCATCTTTAGGGCGGCCATTCCTTGTTGGCTGATAGCGTAGGCGGTAACCTGTAATGACGGCACGTGGGGCCATCCAGTGCACGGTAAATGAGTTGGTGGAAACATCAGAGAAGTCCAGATTTGTCGGGGAATCCAGTTCTGTGAGAATGAGGAGAGAAGTGGTAGAACTGATGGACTTGATGTGGTAAGAAACCTAAATACCATTTCTTATTTCCAAATACATACTTGTTTTCTGAATACCAGTTACAGGCTCACTCTCTTTGTCATCATAGACGCACACTACTTTAACCAGATACTCTGTGTTTGGCAGCAAGTCTGAATCGAGAAAAAAACAGAATCAGTAGTTGAAACGTGTTTGGACTGTGAGACGCACAACATCCATCTTGTGATTTGTTTCCTAAAGGGTGAAATAAAGAAAGCATTGGTAAACTCTTACTCTGAAGGATGAAGCTACTGGTGCCACCTCCTACGTTGACTTCCTGAGTGTCATCGTCGTTGTTTGTGGGATGGTAGCGGATGACAAAACGACTAATTTCGGATGGCTGAACAGAAGGTGCGGTCCATGACACATGCATGAAGTCTGAGCTCACCTCAGGAAAGTACAGGTTTGTAGGGGCTAGAACAGCTAATCAAGAGGACATTGAGAAAGAATAAAGTCATAAACTAAGTCAAAAGTTTGTGAGCATGGATTGAAATATGTTTGCTAAAAAAAACATATTATCTTTACTAAAAAAATGCTAACTTTTTCTTATTAACATGAAACAGTACAATAAAGACAAACAAAGATTCCCCACCTAGTGAATGCAAATGCAAAGATATTCCTATAACTTCATAAGTATATTATTGATTCAAAAAGGTACATTGAGTTTGCGAAATAGCAAATTGCTAACAATCTTGGTTAGCGAGGAAATTATGAAATTAAGTGGTCTGAGCGAATTTTGGTCGGGGGAAGAGGGTCTCAGCCTCATATTCTCCATATTCTCCTTTCCTACTTCTTTTACTCCCACCCTCTGAAAAGTTATAAACCTATGTGGCATAATTCACCAGTCTGGGTTTGATGTGTGATCACTGAGGGCACGCTCTCCGCCTCATCTGTAATGGTGGACACACTGATTTCATAATTGATGCCTGGCTCCAGTCCATGAATAGTGTAATAGTTGACGGAGGAGTTCACCATGTCCTCTAAAATAGGAAAATTCTGTCCGGCTGTAACAACTGTTATATGGTATCCAGTAACCGCTGGGTAATTTAGCGGGGTCCATCTAATTCCGATCGTGGTATCCGTGAAATCAACAAAACTAAGATCCCCCGCCTTGGGCACATCTTTAATCGGTTTATAAAGTTGCATTCATTGGGAAGGGAGAGAGAAGACAAGACACACAGAAGCAAGGATATTGAATAATTAATACAAGTAGCAAACTATTGTTCTCATGCCAACAATGCTAACAAATGCTAATAGCTAAATAATAATCAGACGACATGCACACAATAATGATAAAATAAGCAGGCTTTTGATTTGAATTAGTCATACTTCAAAACATATGTCAAGCATACTACAAGAAAACCCTTTTCTAGCAACTATCAAATGCAATAGATATTTTCTAACATTTATAACCATACGTGAAACAGCCATGCTTGTTGAGAATTACACAATTATTTTCATGATGCACAAACAGATTAAACAATGCCAAGTAATTATTAGCTCTATATTAAAAGCAACAATCTTTGTGTATCTAAAAGGATCTGCAGCATTTAAAAAGAGAAGAAGGATTATATGGTGCAGTGGGCTGGAGACTGAACTTTTGGGTGAATACTGTCAGCAGGTTGGAGCCCTGTGAGGAGTAAGCCAAAACTTGAGCACTATAAATGGACCAATGGTGGTTTGGCTTCCACATAATGTATGTAACAAGTCGTCTGGTGAGATGTGCTTGTTGTTCCTATTCAGTTGTCATTGTTTGCATTAAAAGCAGCAAATGGCAAGCAAATACGCCAAACTGCTGTCAATGTGAACGTCTCTTTGCATCTCTTCTTGGCTGGGTGTCTTGAGTGGGTGAATTTATAATTCTTCAGGTCCATGATAATCAGGTGATTCTCTGGATCAGTCATGGTGGTTTTGATCCAGCATAGCATGGCTTGAACTTACCTTTAATTATCTTATTAGTATACTGTTCACAATAAATGAGGTCTTACCTTGCGTAATGGTGGTTGAGATAGGCTCACTCTCAAGGTGGTTTTTAACAGTGTAGACACTGACATTGTATTCAACTCCAGGACTCAGGTTGTCAAGAGTACATTCCGTTTCTTCCGCTTGAACAATCTCCTCTAGAGTAGTTCCACGCTGCCCATTGGTTGGTGCGCACGTCACTCTATAGCCAGTTATATCTGAGAGGATAAAGGGGATATTTCAAGTATTACAAATAGAAATGGACACTTACGAAATAGCATTGCGAAGGTACTACGATTGAGAGGCGGTAATACCATTTGGCATATTCATATACCATAGGGTTAGGTTAATTATGTACTGTATATTGGTTCTCTAAAGATGAAAGATAAATAAACAGACAAAGAATAGTGGGAGAAAGGATGATTCCCAAAAGGAGAAGTATAATCATATAATTAAACCTAAATATTTGCAACCAGTCACATACACACACAGCCCACACAGATGGCCAAGGTCTAATAGCATGCTTCAAAGAAAGGGTGAACAAGGACAAGAAGTGGGTGTACAGTCAATATTTACCCGGACTGTTGGTTCTGCTCCATCTGACATTGAGGTTACCAGTGACAGGGTTAGACACCACATTCAGGTCAGTTGGTGGGGATAGGGCTATTGTGGCAGAGCAAAGAGGAATAAAGTTCAACATTAGAAAATCTACCTACTACTTTAAAGGGATACTCCACTTTTTTTGGAAATAGGCTCATTTTACAACTCCCCCAGAAGTAAACAGTTGAGTTTTACCATTTTCGAATCAATTCAGCCGATTTTCTGATATTTAGAAGAATATCAGTAACCAGGCCGTTTCTGGTCTCATTGACTTCCATAGTAGGAAAAAATATATACTATGGTAGTCAATGAGACCAGAAACTGTCTGGTTACTGATATTCTTCTGAATATCAGAAAATCGGCTGAATGGATTCAAAAAACCAGACAGTTTCTGGTCTCATTGACTACCATAGTATATATTTTTTCCTACTATGGAAGTCAATGAGACCAGAAACGGTCTGGTTACTGATATTCTTCTAAATATCAGAAAATCGGCTGAATTGATTCGAAAACGGTAAAACTCCACTGTTTAACTCTGAGGGAGTCTCTTGAATAGCATTTCATTTAATCCCTGTCAGAGGTCTAGTAATAAACCAACATGTACATTTTACTCTCTAACATTTAGAGCTTTCGGACAAAGTAGGATTGACTTGAGTTAGACTTATCAGTAACTTACATGTCACAACTGTATTTGTGATAGGGTTGCCACGCTTTCGGCCATTGAACAGGGGCTGCAAGCTGTAGGTATACTCCAATCCTGGAGTCAGACCGGAAAAGTAAATAGTTCCATCTCCTGAGGTCACATCTCTGGGAGCCTCGCCACCTTGGCTGGGCCTCACAGACATCTGAGAGAAGGACACATATTAAGACTATCTTAAGAAAGGAAGTCAAAGTTGAAGTTTTTTTTTCTCTACAAAATGCTAATGTGAAAACCAGCAAATTGTAAGTAAAGTGTTTATACCCTGTAGCTGAATCGTGCAACAGGGATCCAGGTAATGATGATGGCCGTGTCGGTGACGTCAGTGGTGAAACGAGGAGCATTGCCTGTTGGCTGAGCTGGAGAACAAAAAAAAAGGAGGATGGTTAAAATGGACACTCCTTGGAGGGCACTTTTACTCTATTGTTTCACCTCAGAAGAAAAGGTGACGCACATGTTCTGAAGGCATCGGTGACTCCTTCGCTGAGTGTGCTCCCTTGCTCTGAGTGCAGAGTGACTCTGTACTCTGTATCAGGCTGAAGGTTGGTGAGCTTGTATTGAGACTCGTGGCCAGGGATCTTCAGCTGTTTGGGGCTGGAGCTGCCGATGCTGATGAATAGACGATAACCTGTGACCTGAGCTTTGGGTACAGACCACATGACCAGAGCGCTGTCATCAGTGATGTCATTGAAGCGCAGGTCGGTAGGGGCATCAGGCTCTGAGGGAGGAGAATGTTGAATTGATGTTTACATAAAAATCTTGGACCTATAGATGGTATGTATGACATATCCCCGTGATTTTGCCAAGTAAGACATGGTCCTGGATCAAAATATTTTGTAGATTCTGGATCAACATTCATGTCCCTAAATGTAGTCCTTACCCAATCCCTACCCCTAAACCTAACCAGAGGGTAATGAAAGGTGAATAACACTGATGTTTAAGTACTTCACCCTGGTTCGAAGCCCAAACTTGACCTCAAATCTTGTTGGATGTTGATCCAGGAACATGTGGCACTTGGTGAAATCACGTTCACCCACTTGAGGTCATGACCAGCTCAAAAACAAATGTACAAATGTCACTTACTCGTAGATTTCTCCCCAATCAAAGGTTCACTCTCCACTCCTCCGACGACTGCATAAATATGGAAGCGGTAGATTGTGCCAGGGTGCAAGTGCGTGAGCTCGGCGTACGCATTTTGGGTCACAGGAAGCTGAAGGGGTCTTTGGGCCCGGCCGTCTGTGCTTACAGGCGCAAAGGTCACGCGGTATCCCGAGACCTCATTAGGAGGACCAGTCCAGGTGATGGTGATCTTGACATCCGTAACTTCATACAACTGCAGGTCTGTGGGAGCTTGGACCTCCTCTGTTAATGAGGTGGAAAGCAAAATTGCAATCTTTCAGTGCTATACTACAAGTAAAGGTATGAATGACCAGTAATGGAAACACAAGAGTAATTTGGGCAAGCTAGGATTACAGTAGGAGTTTATATGTTTATATCCCCTGCTGAAAAAATTGCTGGTCACCAGCATGGGAAGCAGGAGTCATGGAGAACCAGCTATATCTGCTTAGTTTTGTTTGAGAACAGCATGACTATGCTGGTCCACCAGCTAGCATAACCAACCTGGACCAACATGGATTTTTGCTGGATTATTCAACAGATGCTTTCTTGGAGTTCGAAAAAGTAAAAGAGTTCTCCATTGGCTTCAAAAGACTCATAAGGAAGTTTCTTTTGGGAAAACTGGCAAGACAAGTACAGAAAGACACACAAAACTTCCCAGTCGATCCTTATAAAGTTGTTTTGGCTAAGCACTAAATCTCCCAGCTCAGGGATTTGCTATAGTCAGCTCTCAGCGTGAGGAGCCAGAGAACTGGCAGACATCTTTACACGTGAGTGAGAAACTTGAGCACTTTCACTAGCTTAGGGAAACTGAGTAAATAAAGTTGTTTGAATTAATAAAATACTAGGAGTGTGTGGGTGCCACAATCAGAGGTAAGAATACACGTGTTGAACTAACTGAAATTAAGAGGGGCAGCAGAAAGCTATAAAAACAAAAATAAACTGGGAGGTGCAGCCCACAACATGTCTAAACATGACCTCTCTCACTTTCTACTATATCTTAGGATCCCAAAAAAGGATATTCTCAACTCTTACCAGGCTGTTGCTCTCCTGTGGTGCTGACCTGTAGGACCAAAGGTTCACTCTCCAAGTTGTCTTCCACTGAGTAAATACTGATATTGTATGACAAGCCAGGTCGAAGGTCACCCAGTTTCACATTTGTTTGAGTCTTGGGGAGGATGAGCTCAGTACTGCTGCCCTCGATTGAGGGTCTGTACACCACACGATAGCCTGCGCACACAAATTACATGAAAACGTGTTTGATGCCTATTCAATCCACAGACGTACTAAAAAGGCAAATTAAAGGTGTAGTTCACTTTAAAAAAAAAAAACATTTGCTGATAATTTACTCGCCCCCATGTCATCCAAGATGTCCATGTCTTTCTTTCTTCAGTCGAAAAGAAATTAAGGTTTTTGATGAAAACATTCCAGGATTTTTCTCCATATAATGGACTTCACTGGGAATAAAACGGTTCAAGGTCCAAATGAGAGTTTCAGTGCAGCTTCAAAGGGCTTTAAACGACACCAGACGATGAATAAGGGTCTTATCAAGCGAAACGATCGCTCATTTCAAAAATAAATAAAAAAGTTTAAGTTTTATAAGCACAAATGCTGAACCGTTTGGTGTCAATGAAGTCCATTATATGGAGAAAATTCTGGAATGTTTTCATCAAAAACCTTAATTTCTTTTCGACTGAAGAAAGAAAGACGTCGACATCTTGGATCACATGGGGGTGAATAAATAATCAGCAAAAGTTTTTTTTTTTTTTTAAAGTAAACTACTCCTTTAAGAATACAATGAATATCTTAATATCTTAATTCACAAATGTTGGTGCACAAATTTACTCACCAGTTATAGGTGCTTGGGGTTTGGACCATCTTATCATGATGGATGTATCCTGGACATTTGAGACCTCATGGTTGGCTGGCGTGTCAGGTGCTGTTAATAGACAGTTATTTTTTTTACAATGAACTTCATGTGACAACCCATTCTTAGCATCAAAATTTAGCAGAAAAATCAGAAAATAAACTTTGCTGTTTGCTCTGCAAATGCAATGTGAATAAAACCGAGGCTAAATAATTTTTTTTTTTTAAATACCAGGTAAGAAATATGCATGGCTTTTAAAGTTAATTTTGAACCCTGTGCACAGTGATGATCATCTTACCAGTGGTCTGAGATGTTGACAGGATGCGATTTGTATCTCCTTCTGGACTGAGTTCAAAAACTTGGACGTTGTACCTACGGCCAGGCAGAAGATCTTGGATGTTCACTGATGTAGTTGTTCTTGGGAGGTCTGTGTATTGGGGAAAAGAGCAATTCATTAACTAATGAATTATATTCATTAATCAGTTTGTTTAATTCCCAGTAATACACAGTTTTTCATCTAGTGGCATGTCTCCAACTATTACTCACCAATCACACGTGGCTGCGCTCCATCCTCTGACAGTTCATATTCCACTCTAAATCCAGACACTGTGTCGGATGCGGATACCCAGGAGATGACAAAGCTGCTGGAGGTGATTTCGGTCACGGACTCTGAGGTGTCCACCTCCGGCTGGGGCTGGGTGGTCTCACCCTCTGCTTTGGCCACTGCAAAAATGGGGAATGAAGTTTTCATGTTTTGTTTCAATAGGTTTTTGAAATTCCTATAAAGAAACAAAGAATTTAAGATGATAAAAAGTTAAAAATCTACATACGAGAGCCATACGTAGTGGTGAAGTCAAAGCGAGTGACCTCTCTTGGTCCATAGCGCAGAATGCTGATCAGCTGACCCTCATAGGTCAAACCTGGTTTAAGGCCTGAAATGGTGTAGGAGTTGATGTTGCCAGGAATGGTTACCTCCTTCCAGGGTTTTTGTGTGTTTTTCTGCGAAAGAAAAATGTTACACGCTGAAAAAATCTAGAAATAAATATTTAGATTAAATTTATATATTTACAAGGCTATACAAAAACAAGTTAATACTGCGCAAAGGTGTTTCTAATACAACGGCTGAGGAGTGATGGCAAATTTGACGTCTCATTTTTGGAAATTTGTGGAAACACTGTAGTGGATTTTTTTTTTTTGCATTTGAGCAAATGAAAGCGCAAAAAAAAATGTATTTGCTGTCGTCTACCGTTCACTGAAGTTCAAGTTGACCTTCTGAGAACCCCAGGAAATGTGAAAAGGGTGCATTATTCTGCTTTATTTACAGGCCTTGAAACAGATCTGACAAATCTTGCAAAAAACAATGGGAGCGGTATTCACATTAGGAAAAATATAAATAATATATATTCCAAAAATATATATATATTTAATGTACTTAGGCCTGCAAAAATAAAACATTGTTCCACTTTAGATAAATTGCTATTCAAATTCCCTTTCAAGAGCCTCTTTCTTTTAGTTAATAAGAATAAAGATGCACAATTTTGCAACTTTCCACTTTTGATTCCCGAGTGAAGAGTAAATGTGTGTTTTTTAGTTCAAGGACTGTGGCTTGTTTGTGTGCATGTGATGAAATCTCATCCTGTACTTTTAGTTTAAGCGTTCAAACATTCTCTGAAGGGACAGAATGTCTCTCGTTCCAGGAATCTGGACAAAAATCGATGCTGTTGGAATCTTCCTTACTGACATAAAACTATATCACCAGAAAAATCCAGATCTGAAAATCCTCAATGCGAAAGTACAAAACAAAAAGACTTACGACTCTCCACTTGAGGATGTATTGCGTAATGTGAGCAGAAGAGGGAGCGTTCCATTGGATGGGATGGGAATTCGGCTGATTTCCAGTTTCTGTGATGATGACCCGGACAGGAGCTTTTGAAGAGGTGGATAAACAAATAATGATTGTTAAATGATTGATTAGTTTCATATTGTTAAGGCCATTTACTCTGATGTTGTAATTAATTCACCGAGACGGAAAGGAAGTCTTTGAAAACAGTCTGTTTCACATTAGCAATTTGAAGAAGTTTGGATAAGACAGTCGAATCATTTGTCTGGCCAGATGTCTGAAAATGGAACAAAATGACTCCAGTTTGTCAAGAGAGGGGCGTTAAACAGTTCAGAGGATGATTGCATGGGTGCGGTGTTAAAAATCACACCTGTCCATAACATTCTGCACCACTTTATCCTTTATTATCCCCAGGCCTTCACAGAATTTGGTTAACAGCCGCATGCAATTCAACGCAGTGAGGTCATTTTGAACAATTCTGATGTCCCCTTCACCTCTGGCAGAAAAAACATCAGTCTTTGTTGCGTCAAAACCAAAATTGCGCCATCACGGGATAAGACACATGCCTTTGGTGTGAGCGCCCCGGGTTCGAATCCACTGTGAGACACCAATGTGTCCCCGAGCAAGACACTTAACCCCTAGTTACTCCAGAGGCGTGCGACCTCTGACATATATAGCAATTGTAATTCACTTTGGATAAAAGCATCAGCTAAATTAATAACTGTACAAAAAATAATGAAAAGATGTAAATTTATTCAGTATTTGAAGATGGTCAAATCGACCATTTGAAGATGATCCCCTAGATACAAAAGCACAACCTTAAAAAAGCAGAACACTTCAATCAGTGCTAAAGACAATCATTTACAGATGGTTAAGTACATAGTGCAGCTGTCCTTTTTTTGGTTCTGTGAAGGTCGTAAAAACGCAGCTCACACTTTCCTTGAAAAAACGCCAAATGCTAACAAACGGCACCCTGTCTTACATTACTTATTGCTACTCCTACAGGCCATTTGGTTGCAAAGAATCACAACTGAACATCAAACCATGGTATTGAAAGCTATAAATGCTGTTTGAGAATCACCTGTGGTATTTTGCACAAGTTTGTCATGACCATTGACTAAAATAAAACCCTAACAGTTGCCAAAACCAGATTAAAATAAAAATCTAACGTCGTTCAAAGCCATGATTTTCAATGAATAATGACTATAATGGAATTCCATTTCTAGCACAAAGCTGTCATTTGTCTTCAGAAGATGTGAAATATACACTAGTGCACAAATCATATAGACTATTTTTATGCTACTTTTGGGAGGTTGAAAGCCCTAGAAACTTAAATGTCTCTATCTATCTCTTTTCTTTTCCTTTTTTAATAGAAGCCCAGACATTCTGCTGAACATCTTTACAAATAAAAGCCATTTCTGTCCAATCTGCCTAACTTCAAATGGTTAATGTTTCCCCTGTAGAGAGGTTAGATGGAGGTTGATCTACATCTGCTGCATTTCAAAGAGGTTGTTGATTGGTAAATGATGGGTGACAACAATGGGTGACAGCTCTTTTAGTGGGACCATTTGAGGCTCTTAAAAGAAAAACAAACATGCATAATCAAGTGTTAGTCAAGTTAAAGGAGGGTAATTGCGGGAAAGTGACTGTTGCACAGGCGTAATTTCCAGGTGGGACATGCCCCCACTACTTTTTTGCAAAAGTTGATTTTGTCCCCACCACTTTTTGAAAGCCATTAAAAAATGGCAGGCTTACAACAAAGAAAAGAAACAGCATCTCCAATCCATCTTTCTTTTCAATTTAATTCATGCATGTTACGCAAAATGCATTTGCGCCAACTACACAGGCCTGATTTATGAATCTTGTAACTCACATATCAGGATTTCTAAACAATAAACGGTGTTGTCATGTGCACAGCACCCACACACTCAACTCAACTTTATTTATATAGCACCACTAAAAACAACAGTAGTTGACCAATCGTTTGAAACGACCAATCGTTTGATCGTCTGGTGTCGTTTAAAGCCCTTTGAAGCTGCACTGAAACTCTCATTTGGACCTTGAACCATTTGGTTCCCATTGAAGTCCATTATATTGGAGGAAATCCTAGAATGTTTTCATTAAAAACCTTAATTTCTTTTCGACTGTAGAAAGAAAGACATGGACATCTTGGATGACATGGGGGTGAGTAAATTATCAGCAAACGTTTTTTTGTTTTTTTTTGTTTTTTTTATATGAACTACTCATTTAAAGCAGCTCTATGCAGTTTTTTTTTATGCGAGTTATTGCAATGGTTATATGACTATTTTCAGGTTGAATGTTGTCGTATACATGCGGTGTTCGAGGTGCATAGAATACAGACTGCCGACAGTTCAACAGGGTGCAGCTCTTAAAGGGGCCACACCTTATTTCCACTCGTTACAGCTTCCATCCTACCGAACAGGTACCAGTATACAGGGGGAGAGGATTAGGCCGTGAGTGCAGAGACATCTCTGCGTGAATGCTATTTACGACAGTACAAGTACTCCACATTGACTCTAGGTGTCACAGTTTGACAAAAACTGAAATCTTGCAAAGTGCTGCTTTAATGCCCAAATACAGAGAATTACAGTAGTCGAGCCTTGTTAAAATAAAGGCATGAATCACTCTTTCACACAGTTGTGATCTCTTACCAGTAGACTGCAGAGGCTCACAGGCCAGTTCTCCAATGCCGTTACCATAGCAGGAACATCTATACGGGATGCCGTGGATGGCCTTGTTCCAAGTCTGGCCAATCTGGTAGAACACCTTGGTCTCGGGTTCTTGGCACTGGTCTAAAGACCAAGAAAAAATGGTTTGTGTAAACGAAGTAAAAATAATCTTTCTTTTATCACAACTCTGACATGTTTACAAAAACTATTGTTTAAAACGAGTCTGTTCGATTTGAATTGAAGGAAACATGACCATTCATGTTGTAAGATACTTTGAACGTATGAAGGGAAGTTCTTACATTTTGAGAAAAAGGTTAGAAAAATGAAAGAGAACAAAAGGCTGAACATAGCAACGAATGCCTGCTCACCGATGGCATCACATTTCCAGCGACCACGGCCTTGTCCAAAGCATGTGCAGTTCATCATGTAGCCCTGGTCATGACGCTTTTCGAAGGTCTCGTTCACGTCATATGTCTGTCCATTCACAACGCACTGGTCTGAAATGGGGAAGAACTTTATGATGACATAATTCATGATGTCTTTTGTCATGTCCGGAGCTACTTATTACCAGTTTATTTGTAAAATAAGTGTATTTCAGAACATCTAATGACCTTTGAGCTGAGTGAAGGAAATGCAGTTCCACTCCCCGCGTCCGTTGCCCTGGCACGTGCAGCGCATCATGTGACCAAGTGTGTCATGGCGCTTGTCCCACTCGTCACCCACACGGTACATGACATCATTAACAGTGCAGACTTCCTCGTGAGCTGGATTAAAATGAAGAAAGGGAATTTATGATTCCTTTAAAAAACCAAATACTTACAACAAGGATGTCTATTCTGAATGAATGTAGTCTTTGGTGTTCATTCTGATCTCATTCTCCCTGGAACCAAGCCAAGAACCATGTCTGGAGTGGAGCCAAGCTTAAAACCCTGACAGGGGCGGACCCCATAGATCCAGTCAGCGGAGCCACAAATCAGTACTGCATTACATGGTCTTAAAACCCCCAACTGCCTTAATAGCTCTTAAATACAGCTCGAGAACTCATTTGCAGGCCACTGAGTGTCATGGCCAGAGCACATAAATGACCAATTAAGGCCAATTGGTTATTAACAAAGCTATTACTGTCTATAAAACCTGACATCAGCTGAATGAATTAAAAAGAACCAGTAAATTTAAAGGGATAAAAACCCACAGTTATACTCCTAATGGCACACTGAGTACATGAAAAATGCAAAAATGTGATCTTTATGCTGCTCAAATCCTCCAGTATTTACAGTATACTTAAAGTTCAGTAAAGTTTCAGTGTTAAATTTGATTTCTAAGCTATTAATATATTTCCACTATTAGGAACTATTTCCTCTGTTACCTATAGAGGCAATAACTTAAAGTCCCCGTGAAATCAAAATTGAACCTATTTACTTTGTTAGCGCATATTACTAGTCTTGTGGTGAACAATTAATCCGTGCAAGTAAAAATATATTGAAAAAATGTTTTACCTTGGTAATCTTTAATCAAAATCTGAAAAGTTACTTCCGGTCTGGAACGGTTCCTTTTTCTGATGACGTAGGTTTCACAGTTTGGGTGGGGAAACGCGTAACCACTCCCCTCAAACCGTTAGTTTGCTATGAGCGAGAGATGGAGAGGAGGAGCGCTAGAGTAAAACCCTGCCCTCTGTTCAATATTCCGTTTCACTTGTAAATACGTCACAGCACTGGAGAAAAATCGTTTGCAACTTCCGGTTCACGGGGACTTTAATATCTTAGCGTACAAAGCCAAAACCGCTGTGGGGGAACTGCTTAACGACTTAACGACTAAATCAATCAAACATTCTCACCAGCCATGGGACAGAATCCGTATTTACGCTCTCCATCATAATCAGTAGTAGTCCCACACCACTTCATCCCATCACGACGGCCTTCAGATGTGCAGTCGGTGTAGTTGCGTCCATTATACTTGAAGGGGAACTGGCAGAGAGCGCCATTAGAGTTTCCACCACGGGTCGTCACAAGCTCTGAAAGACCAAAGAAAGGAACAATCAGACAAACCAAGAGGGAAATCTTGACCCATTACTTTACTAGTGAAAAGACTAGGCCACCATATTGTGTCTGTAACTCTTTGGTCAACCAGCTTTCCGAGAAAGACCATGAAATCTGGCTGGTCCAAACTAAGTATGGACAAGTATAGACATTTCTGCAGGTTGGTCAGCGTAGTCTCATCCCAAGACGTCATATAACTGACGATACGTCAAAATCCGCCTTTTTAGGGTACACTTAAAGTCGGTTAGATGACGTTTTTGGATCCTAACCCTACCCTAGACCTAAACCTACCCCGTCACCTGACTGACGTTAAAGGTAAAGCGTCAGTTGTATGACGGCCCAGGATCGTCAACTAACCGACGTTTAAGGGTACCCTAAAAAGGCGGATGTTGACGTATGGTCAAAAGACGTCCCAGGACGTCAGTTAAATGACGACTTGGGATGAGACTGTGTTAGGTTGGTATATTCCAACACGTTCACATCCTAAGGCGTCATATAGTGACGCTTTTGAAATTTCGTCTAAATCCAATGCATCCACACTTTAGCGTCAGTATAACACGCACATAGCTTTGTTCGGTTATGGGTAGGTTTAGGTCTGGGGTAGGGTTAGGGTTAGACCACTTGGAGGCGCCTTCTGGCCCATATATATCTGCGTCTCATATTGATGCTAAAGGGTGCCATGTGCGTTGGATGTAGACGAAATGTCAAAAGCGTCAATGTATGACGCCTTGGGATTAGATCGGGCTGGATATTCTTATAAAGAGAACATAAAGAAAGAGGCTCTGAGATTCACTTACGGTTCTTTCCCGTACAGAATGAGTACAGGCCATCATTGTCGTAGTCAGAGGTGGTACCGCACCATAGCTGCCCATCACTTCGGCCCTCAGAAATGCAGGAGTAGTGGGTGTTCCCACTAAAAACAAAGGGGAACACACATGGCTGCCCACCAGAGTTGCCACCATAAACCTGGGACTGTCCATCTGCGGAAATCAAAGAGAGGACAGCATTGTTAATAGCACCAGGGGCGTTTCAATTATGTCCTGCCAATATTTAAAAAAAATATATATTCATATCTCCCGACTTTTTGAGAGATAATCAGTAGGGGTAAAGAATGAGGGTCAATGGGCTGGCCAAAACAGTTTGTTTTAGGCCTTTTTCCAATAGCTAAAACAGTAGAACACAGTGCTAGCAATGCCACGGTCATGGGTTCAATTTCCAGGGAATGTACAAACTGCATGCCAAATACACGAAAGTAAATGTTTTTGCTATTTTATCCATAGAAATAGTAGAATGTGGACAAGAAATGACCTCAAAGTCTCAACAAGGTCGTAAAGTAAACATGCACGTAAAGATTTTAAGACCTGGATAATATAATGGATAGTGTACAAAATATCCCTGGATCTCTGGATTTAAACCTCACCTTGCTCTTTGCAGCTGATTCCTCCTCCAACACAAGTGCACAGCATTTCCTTGCTGCCTTGAGTTCTGATCCAGCTCATGCCACTGGAATAGGACACACCTGAATCGGTTTTACAGTTACCCTCCTCCTCAAGAAGTTCAGACAGGACGTTGACTTGGTTCATCACTTCTGAAACTCTATGAGCCACGGAAGACCCAGAACCTAGTCACAAAGACAACAGAGACAAGTTGTTGAAGCTTATGACCCCCAAAAATAAATAATAATGCCTTTTGGGAATAAAATTTTGGGAAGATCCAACAAAACTCCTACAGATCTTTTTGGTTCTTACTTCATTCTTAGAGTCCTACTGGATATTGTGTAAACCTCATCAGATCTCAGTTTGTATTGCATTGAAGTAATGTTCTGATGCTTGTATCCTATTCATGTAAATCACGCTAGGAACTTTAAAAGTTTAAACACCCTGAAAGATTTCCTTATCCTAATTTGTAGCCATAATGGCCTAATTTTGGGAATTTGAGAACTTTGTGCTTTAAGATCTACTGTAGTTCTGGTTTTATGCTATATGCTTCAATCCTTGGTATTCCCATTTGGTCCCAGATTTGTTACAACAGATATTCCAAGAAGTTGCTTTGATTTGTGTAATGAACAATTGGTTTGCTACACACTTATGCTACATATCACTTAATGACAGCTGAACAGCTAAACAAATGTTGCAACTTTAATCAGTAGCACCTCAATGCAGTACATGAGATCCATCGGGAGGAGTCGGATCAAGATCCAAGGGGTGGAGATGGGTAGGATTAGGGTTGGGTTTAGGGATCAGGGGGCGGAGTTTGGTAGGTTTAGGGGAGGAGTTGGATCGGGATCCAACTCCTCCCCATGGATTTCATGTTTTGCAGTGAGAACCATCTCACTTTTAATGTCATTATGTGAACATGAATTCACAAAATGAATCGGGGAGAATTGCAATGAAATAATGCAATTACACTTATAAGTATTTTCCATCCATGGTGTACTCTTACCAATGGCAGGTGATGCATGGGAAGCAGAATGTCTGTCACACTTCCATTCTCCACGACCGTTGCCCGTGCAAAGACACTGTAGAGTGTTTCCATTGGAGTCAGTTTTGGTCCAGGTCTCACCAATACGATATGAAGTTCTGGTGTCCTGGTCATTACAGCGGTCTGGACAAGACAATGAAACAATGCCAAACATGTAGTCAAGGTGATATGTGGCATATAACATGAAAAACTCTCACATCCATTCATCCCACCCCTTCTCTTCTGATGTTCATGGAACAAGCTTGCTTAGGAAACACTTCCACACCATCACACTTCAGTAGGTTGTCTTAATTAAAGTGTTTTCCGACATTCCAAGCAGAACAGGTTAAGGAAGCCAAGAAGGAAGGCAAACCACTTTCCTTTCACAGCAAGACTTCAACTTCAACAGCCCTGCTAAGTGCATGCTGTAATTTTCCATGTGCATAAGCCCATCCAGCTACAGAAAGCTTGCAGAACTCATTGGTAATTATGTAAAAAGGGTGTGTCATGTAAATAACTTCAAAGTCATGAAAGGAGACATGGGAAAATTGTGTGCTTAGGAGGAAAAAAAAAACAGGACCTTGGAAACGAGTAGGCATCTGAGCAACAAACACGACAAAGAGGTGTTTTGTAGAAAGTCCGTCACAAATGTATTCTTTTTTTTTTTTTTACTGATGTTGAAGAGTACTTACTTCTGGAGGTGCAGGTTATGCGCCCGTTGCCCTCTCCCAAACAGGTACAGTCCACTATCATCCAGCCTTGATAGGGTTTTTGCCACGTCTGACCAACCACATATGAAGATCCTAGTGAGTCATCATAGCAACGCTCCGCTGTGAAGATACAGTAAATTTAGCATCTTGTTCTTACCACTCGGGTGTGGCATAGCATGTCAAATTTCCAAAAAAAAAAAAGTCACAAGCAGTTTCATCTGTATACTGTATACATAATCAACCAAGCAACAAGTAAACAAACCAACTAACAAACAAATAATAATTAAATCCACAGGTCATATACACAACCTTAAAGGAGTAGTTCACTTTAAAAAAAACTTTTGCTCACCCCCATATCATCCAAGATGTCCATGTCTTTCTTTCTTCAGGTTTTTGATGAAAACATTTCCAGGATAATTGACTTCATTGGGAACCAAACGGTTCAAGGTCCAAATGAGAGTTTCAGTGCAGCTTCAAAGGGCTTTAAACGACACCAGACGATGAATAAGGGTCTTATCTATCCTTCGAGTCATTACTCGAAAAAAGATTTGTTCATTTTGATGAACGAGTTCGAACAGGAGAGTCACGAACGGGCATCACAGAACAGAGCAAGGCGAGCATTTGTGCTTATAAAACTTAAACTTTTATATTTCTTTTTTAAATGACCAATCGGTTTGCTAGATAAGATCCCTTATTCATCATCTGGTGTCGTTTAAAGCCCTTTGAAGCTGCACAGAAACTCTCATTTGGACCTTGAACCGTTTGGTTCCCATTGAAGTCCATTATATGGAGAAAATCCTGGAATGTTTTCATCAAAAACTGTTTTCATTTCTTTTCGACAGAAGAAAGAAAGACATGGACATCTTGGATGACATGGGGGTGAACTAATAAAATTAAAAAAATTAAAACTATTTTTTTATTAATAAAATTACATTTTAAAATGATTTTAAAAATAGTTATGCCTTAATCGCTTCTTTGCAAATAAATTGAATATTTATCCAAAATTACTGGAATCACTATTAGTTTGCAAACTGTTTAGAAAGACAAATTTTCTCACCGACTGGTTTACAGGTCCACTCTCCCTTTCCATTGCCAAGGCACACACATTCAAGCATGTAGTCTCCAGTTTCGTGGGGTCGTGTCCATGTGTCCCCGATTCTGTATGAATTACCTCCTTCATGGCAGCGATCTGCAGAAAAAAAAGAAAAAAAAACTCTTATCAGTTTAGCAACGAGAAAAAGACTTTATTTTTCAACTCCTTATCCTAAACTTAATCCATGAAGTTCTGCTACCTTGTAGGCTATACCCTGTACTTTGGCAAACTGCAATGAACATACAGTAAAATAAAGTGCAACCAAAGAAACACTTTAATGTGCACATTTTTAATTTACAATTCATACTTACTTGCGATGGTGCAGCTAATTTTGCCTTTTCCGGACCCAATGCAAGTGCAGTCCCATATCATGCTATCCTTCGGTCGCTCATAGGTCTCTCCGACTCGGTAGGAGCGTGCATTGAATTTGTCATAGCAAATCTCCTCGGCTACAGTACAGGTGACAAAAATGAGCATATGAACAATATATCTCTTGATTTACATCATACTACAAATTTAGATTCATAGGCCAATTAAATATAACCAAACAACTCATTCAGAACTTATAAAGCATAGTGTGGGGAAAATAACCTTAATGTATCATAGCTGAAAATAAAAGAGGATAAATAATAAAAACAGCACCTGCTGGTTTGGATTTACACTTGACCCCTGCTGGCCCCTGACAAGTGCAGATGAGAGTACTGTCCATGTACGGGCGCTCCCACTCATCGTTCATCCTATAAAACCGACCGTTGTCGTTGCAGCCATCTAAAGTTAAAAAGACTAAATTAGCATATATATATATATATATATATAGGCTAGTCAACTTTTATACTGTACAAATGGTCTACATTAAGATATACGCTCTGAAAAGTTAGTCTACATTTTTTAAGATATTTTATATTTTTTTCTCCATTCAAAATAAAAGAAATAAGCTGTCGAACTTACTTTCATGGATGGCTAAACTCCTGGCTTCCTCGTAGACCGAGTCCAGACGGATTTGTTGCTGCGTTTGTCTTTTACTTTTCCCTGCAGATTGTGGCATACAGTGGACAGATCCCCCGATGCACAGCAGGAGCAGAAGCTTCTTTACTGAGATACGGGTCATTTTCACCCGTTACGGAGAACAATTTTTGTGTGTGTGTGTCAATGTGCAGTTTTTTCTGTTGCGCACTGAAGAGGGAGGCGCGGAAAGGTTCGCGGAGGCTGAGTATCTTTACGCACGTTTGTTTCCAGCAGCCTTCCCCGACTGTGCTGAACCTCCGCCGTCCAGCTGATGTGGGACGAGCGCTCTTTTAAAGGGGGATTTTATCCAGCCCAGTGCGGAGAGAGAGAGAGAGAGAGAGAGAGAGAGAGTTTGGGGCTTGAGGGGAGGGATCTCTCACCCTCTACAGTCTGTGCGTGCGTCAATGTCGGGAAATCTGCGATGTCACCTGCAAAGTCATAAACCGGCAGGTAACTGTCTTCTAGAGTTCACTTATTCTGAGCTTTACAAGTTACATTAACATTATATATAGCCCTATTTGAGACTATGTATTATATATTTTTAAATGTTAATATATAGAGAGAAACAATGCCTCTGTGACCCTGGACCACAAAAACAGTCACATGCGGGTACATTTTGTGAAATTGTGATTCATACATCATCTAAAAGCTAAATAAATGGGCTTTCCATTGGTGTATGGTTTGTTAGGATGTGACACTATTTGGCCGAGATATAACTAGGCCTAATTGAAAAAACTGGCATCTGAGGGTGTAAAAAAAATCAAATCATTGAGAAAATCGTCTTTAAAGTTGTCCATTTATGTTTGCAATTGCTGCATTCACTCACAAAAATAAATGTTTATCTATCTATCACACATGTAAGAAGTGTGCTATCTTTTCACTTATGTTTTTTTTTTTTTTTTTTTTTTTAGCTTAGCTTAAGATTTATCCTCCATGCTGAATAAAGAGGAAAGAGAGCAGAGCCATTCTGGGCACATTGCTTACCCATCATGCCTTGAGTTTTTTTTTTTTTTTTCTGGGTGGAAAATATGTGATATTGCTGGTGCGTGTTTTCGTCTGGCTTAGGTGATTCTGCAAGTCACTGAGTAGAAAGGGAAATAGCTGCTGGCTAAAAAAATGATTTAGTAAACCTTCATTTACAGGAACTGATGTCCAGTGGTGTCCATGTCCAGGCATGCGACTCATTATAAAACTATCATTGCCTGCAATGGAGCGGTCTACTGATGCAAGTTTGTTCAGTTTTGTCATCTAACTCTTTCCTTTTCACATCTGTGAAACACATCAGAAGGAATTTTAGGAAATGTCATTATAATCAGCCCATGAAAGCTTGAGTGCTGCTGTCCTGAAAGGAGAAGAGAACAAACCAAGTACAAGACATTCGTAAACTCATATACGAAAACAGAAAAGAATGCAAAAGGAGTTCAGGAGATTGTCTTGTGTGATTGGTTGATTAGATAATTGCATTAATGTGAATTTTAACAGGTGTTCCTAATCCTTTAGGTGAGTCTATTGAAAGCATCTACAGGTGCACAATGCTGTGTCGAAAGTGAATTCAATTTCAACTTATGAAGTGGTGACATGAGTCTATATTTTTAATATCAACTCAAAAAATAACTCAATGTCGCACTTGTCAGTTCTCCAAAAAAGGGTGTAAATACCTTTTCAAAACTCTGTGTAAACATCTTTAAAGTTGTAAAAAAAAAAAAGATTTTCGAAATATGTTTAAAAAAATATTTTCCATTTCAAAACTTCATGTTTAATTAAATGTGTTACTTCTTTGTAAAATTTACTAGCAACTTCTGAGTGAAAACAGTTTCTGCACCATTTTTTTTTTTGTTCAGTGTATACACACTCACAAGGTCTTCTCTGTACAAAGCTGTCTCACACCCCATATCCAGTTACAGTAAAGCAGTGTTGTAAGGGGCAGTCTGAATCAGAAGCAAACAAGCACTCAAACAAACACCGCAGGCATGGAGCAAAGGCACGTTGATCATTTGACAAGTTCAAAAACATCATGATTCAGAAGTGAATTGACATAACAAGCAGTGACTCAACGACAGACAGGTGAGCTCATCAAGACAGAGATACGGCCTCTACAAGTTTTTGCCTTCAGCTGTTTTTTTCCACTGCATTTTTTTTATGTATATGCTAAAGAATTAACAGAGGATCCACTATTTAAACAAAATGTCCTTGAGAAAGCCTTGCTCAAGTATATTGCATAAGAGAGGGGATCTGTGTATAGTTAGTTTAATATAAAGTCAGGGTGATTGGTGTGTGCAGTACATACTCTGTAGCACTTTGCTGAACTTTTCCCCTCAAAACTGATGCAAAACAGGACTTCGCTGACAGGGCCGCTCAACATTCTCCAAAGGTTTACAAGCCCTCTATTTTGTCAAGTCGATATTTTGTTCACCAAGCATTTTGCCTTCCATATATGTCACAATAGACAGAATTAATGTTCATACTCTAACCATGTCACAGTTGTGGATCTAAAACAAAAATATAAGATCGAAAATTGATAAAGCACTTTGAAAACTGGCAGTGTCAATATAGTTCAATCATGAATAAGGTCACTCTTATAGGGTCCAATTCTTAATATTAACTTACTATTAACTACAACTTTTGCCTCTATACACTCCTAATTTATGCTTATTTTATTAAGGTTTTTGATGAAAACATTGAAAATACTGTGGAAACAAAGACACCCATGGATGCCCTTGAGGTAAGCTAAAACATATCAAAAATTAATTTCAAAGTGAACTATCCCTTTAACCAGCGCAGTCTCATCCCAAGACGTCATATAACTGACGTCTTGGGACGTCTTTTGACCATACGTCAACATCCGCCTTTTTAGGGTACCCTTAAACGTCGGTTAGATGACGTTATCGGATCCTAACCCTACCCCAGACCTAAACCTACCCCTAAACCTACCCCGTCACCTAACCGACGTTAAAGGTAAAGCGTCAGTTGTATGACGGCCCGGGATCGTCAAGTAACCGACTTTTAAGGGTACCTGGTCAAAAGACGTCAGTTATATGACTTCTTGGGATGAGACTTAAGAGTGATGTAAGTGCGCAAGCACAGATATATCCCAGACCACCTTGCTGATAAATGACCTGACATGCTCCAAAAACTCCCAGATGGACTACATGCTTCTCTTGCCCTCAAATTAGCCTACTCTTTCACATTCCCTGAGAGGAAATTCATGAATATGATTGCAGTTGTGCAGTTTTCTGCACTAAAGTGAATAAATCTGTCTTAGTCAAATGTGAGATGAACCATCCCTTGTTGACCATTTTTTGAAACTATCTTCTGCTATGACAGTTATTAACGGTTTGTTTAAATAATTTCTCAGTTAAAGCATTCCCAAATTATATACAAATGATATTACAGATAACAACAAGAATTTGTCAAGTCATCTGAAAATTGCTCATAACATTGCTGGGTATTCTGCAACTATGGCCACTTTTAAGTCGTGACATTTTAGATTTATGTTAAAATTTGTCATTTGATGCTTCGTAAATATAAACAGTGTCAATACACACCTTGAAGAAAATCTTGAACGTAACTATGTGAATGTATACATTTTATATAGAAATTTAAAAAAAAGAAAAGTGTTTAAATTTAATGTTGCGGTAAAGATATTTTGTAAAAAGAAGAGATGAAAACCATTAAAAACTAACATGTTACAGATTAAAATCTTATCAACTACATTCAATTTTGTGCACATATTTTTATGTATTCTGGACTGCATGTGATGATTCAAATTCCTAGGATTTTTTTTTTTTTTTTTAATTTGGGAGAGTCAAAAGTGCCCGTATTTGCAGAAACACCCAGCTTCGGTCTCCACATTTTTCATATTCTGTTGGCAAAAAAAAGTATGAGTACTTAAGTATGATGTACGTAATGGTCAATGAAATGCAACCCCAAGAACTCTCAGTTCCATGATGAAATATCTCCTCCCACACACCCAGAGTTAGTCCCTTTTGTATCAGTGCTATCGCTCCTTTTGTCAGCCTTGGGTTTACATATTTTAGCACATTCATTGAGTTATGGATATGATGGTATAATTTGCATAGGTCATAGTTGTAGGTTTTTTTGTCCATTTGCCCACCACTAAACAGTACACTGTAAAAAATAATCCTGTAAAAAAACGGTAAACTACTGGCAGCTGTGGTTGCCAGCATCATACTGTAAAAATACGGTGTGTTACTGTTTTTGAAATTAACAGCTAAATACCATATTGTCAGCTACACTATAAAACTTTAATTTAACAGCTATATGCAATACAAAAACAGTAACACACCGTATAGTTACGGTATGATGCTGGCAATCACAGCTGCCAGTAGTTTACCTTTTTTTTCAGGATTATTTTTTACATAAAACATAAAAAAAAAACAAAGTTCAGACTTTAGCTAGCAGTGAATACACAAAACGGCATGCATTTGTTTTATTGTAAAATTCACATTTATATATAATATTCACAATATTACTGATTAATAAATCTTACCAACCTCAAACTTTTGAACATTATGACAGATGACCTCTTCTTGTCCAAGATGCTGATTCAGAATAAGCTGTAACGTGGACTAGCCATTATAATGTGGACTTGGCTATAAGAAAGAAAGGCAAGAATGTATCACAAATACAATTTATTTGGAAATAGTTATTAGATATGAGAAGTTATGTGAAGCGCAGCAATAATAAGATACTAAGATCTTTATATTTTATATTTAATATTTATATTTAAACAATATGAATGTAAGCCAGATGAGAACTGGCCCCCGACTGAGCCTGGGTTCTCCCAAGGTTTTTTCTCCATCCAATCTGATGGAGTTTGGTTCCTTGCCACTGTCGCCTTGCTTTTGGCTTGCTTTGAGCTTGCTCAGTTGGGGTTATTTAGTGTTTAGCAATGTTGTTGATCTGTGTTGTACTACTTTCATGTTATCAGTGTGAAGCTGCTTTGATACAATCTGTATTGTGAAAAGCGCTATATAAATAAATGTGACTTGACTTGACTTAAGAAACAAATATTCTTCAAATTTCCACATAGAGGAATTATTTAATGTATCTAAGTAAGATAAGGGCAGGCCATGCTTTTCAATGAACATGCAGCAGAATCTCCAGGACTGAAGAGTTTGGCATGAGCTTCAAGCCAGACCTGGCATTGTGATGAGACTTTGGAATCTTGTCCGACGCCCACATATGTCTGAGGTGGAGTGATTTTCCATGTTCTTTCGGGAACGAAGGATCAGTTATCCATTCAGCTGGACAGTCAAGGGGCATTCACAAATCACTGGAGGAGTCTCTGTGCTGTTACTTTGTAGATTCTTTGTAGAAGGTGAAAATTCTGTCATTAATCACCTTAGGTAGGGTTAGGCCACTAGGAGGCGCCTTCTGGCCCATACATATCTGCGTCTCATATTGACGCTAAACTAAAGGGTGCCATGTGTGTTAGATGTATACACATTGTCAAAAGCGTCAGTATATTACGCCTTGAGATGAGAATAACAGTCTCATCCCAAGACATCATATAACTGACGTTTTGGGACGTCTTTTGACCATACGTCAACATCCGCCTTTTCAGGGTACCCTTTAACGTCAGTTACATGACGATCCTGGGACGTCATACAGCTGACGCTTTACCTTTAATGTCAGTTAGGTGACGGGGTAGGTTTAGGGGTAGGTTTAGGTCTGCGGTAGGGTTAGGATCCAATAACGTCATCCAACCGATGTCAAAGGGTACCCTGAAACGGCGGATGTTGACGTATGATCAAAAGACGTCCCAAGACGTCAGTTATATGACGTCTTGGGATGAGAACGGGCTATCGTATTTCCTTGAGGAACTTCCTTGATCTCAGTTTTCATTAAAAATATCTTCACTTGTGTTCCAAAGATTAATAAAAGCTTTATGGGTTTGGAACAATGTGAGAGTGGTAATTGGTGATCGAATTGTACTTTTTGGGGACAAAATGATAATGAATGAACCCAAAGGGTTCTATAAAGGACATTTTCCCTGGTTACAAAGAACCCTAAGGGTTCTTGTTATTGAACCCTTAAAAAAGGGTTCTGTATTGAACCTTTTAGGAGTTCCAAATACGTAGCGTTGATAGAACCTTTTAAGGTTCTACAGTATATAGAACCTTTTCTTCTAAGGGTGCACCCTTGGGACCCTTTAGTTCCATAAAATGAAACGGTTATATGAAAGTCATATCAATGTTTCATGTCAGCGCTTCTCAGTTGTGGTACATTGTGGTTGAGATATTTTCATGTTCTGCCAGAACCAGGTGGGAGTACATTTACGGTCAGAGGAATAAAGCCTGAGAGACACTGTCAACCCTTTTAGGGAATGTTTTTTTACAAGATTTATTTTAAACAAAATAGATATGTTTCCATGGAGTCTCTAGACAAACACAGTCTTCAGCCTGAAACCATTGAGTCACATAGATTGGCCTAAATTACTGTTCAAATGCCAGATGTTACTGCAATTAGTATCTAAAGTCCCACAACAACTTCTTCCATATGCCTAAAATACACTATTTACCCAGGATAATCTGGTCTCATGATTTCCAGTCCTGACTTTGTCCAGTCAAAATCAAAGTGGACTGATAGACATTTTGTCAAACTTAATGATCTCACATTGAGTGATAGCAGGGATGAATGATCTTTTGCTTACAGTAATAAGATGCAGTCGAATAAGGTATGAATTTAATTTTGATATGAACCTAATTTAATGATAATAAAAAAAGAATAAACAAGAAATACCTGTATACAATTCAGGGAGGAAATAGGAAACACAAAACTACAAAATAAAACACTTCAAAATAAAAGACACATATACTATAGGCCTATCTATCACTTAATGTTGTTTAGATCATAAAGCACTGAAATTACACTACCATTGAAAAGTTTGGGGTCAGTAATTTTCTATTCTTTATTTTCTTTTATTCAACAAGGACTCATTAAATTGATCAAAAGTGGCAGTAAAGAGATTTAAAATGTTACGAAAGATTTATCATATCTTATAGCTAATGGATAATAAAAAATGTTTCTCGAGCAACAAATCAGGGTAATCAGGTACAGCTACATTCAGCTTTGTAATCACAGGAATAAGTGACATTTAAAAATACATTAACAGTTATTTTAAATTGTGATAATATTTCACAATATTACTGTTTTTTTTACATTAAAAAAATGCAGCCTTAGTGAGCATATTTACTTTAGAATTACAGTGAATGGAAAGCTTCAGAGGTTTTTATTTATTTATTTTTACTTTATTTTCAGACAAAGTTTTGCTCTTGAAAACCAAAGTTTGTCTTGACTGCTTGTCTAGTCCTTCCCTTCTCCTTCCTGTCCGACACTTATTCCTTTTCTCTTCCTCACTCCTCACCTTCACGTGAAAATTGTTTTACATTCACTCACAGAATTCCAGTTTCTTCATACTAATCTCGCAGAACGTCACTTCACCTCATCCAGCTCATGTTGGGCTGACGGAGATTTGACAACGTGCTGGATTCCACATAAACACGATGCTCCACTGAACCAGTTCCTGTTTGCCGGGACACTCTATGGTGAACGGACCGCCAACCCTGTTGATGGCGAGACCATGTTATCCTCAGGGAACTCAGTGACTCAGCATGGCTGTCCAGGTAGACATGAGTGTGTGTTTGTTGACTGTGTGTGAATGGTGACGGTTGTTCGATCACTCAGCAGTGTCTGCAACCTGTTGACCCCCAGATCACTAATGTAGCCTTTCACAGGGTCCCTCAGGTCATCAATAAACACCCAGTTCAATTAATCAACCATTATAATTAAAAGAGAGAAATAATGGTTTGATTTTCTATGATGCTCAATAAAGCTTATGCTACTTTAAGAGTATACACTGAAAATAAGCTAAATTATTATCATTTAACAAATGGTGTAGGCTATATCAACATCTGTTAGTATAAATTGTGAAAATAAAAATAATAATAATAATTTTTAGTACCCAAATTTTTCCATTCGATACCATCATTATAGCATGGTACCATGTCTACACAACACAGTTTTCAACTAAAAATGTAATACTTTTTATGTTCATTTATTTGACAACAGCATTTGAGAGCCTGAAAATGCAAACTTTTGAAGACGATACACCATTCACAAAAACGTGAATGTGTGAAAAAAACAAAAACAAATGACATCAAATGAAAAACAGCGACGTCTTCACAAACGTTATGCACATTGTGTGTTCTGTTTCTTATAGTGTTTCTATACAAAGTGACATCGCCAACTTCTGGCCTGGCATAAATAATACAGCGCTTTTAGACATTTTCGCTGAACAAGGTTTTGACTTTGACAATGGTGTGGCCTGTTTTCGAAAAATGCAAAGGGAAATCTTTTCCATTATTAGTACATGGTTGTCATGTAAATGTATCCGAAAGTCATGATCACACTATCATCTTTACACACTGAAAATGCTGGGACCAGGGGTGAGGGTTCATGTAAATGATTGTCTATTTCCATTGTAAGGTGATTGCAAGACTTAAAATTTCAGCCAGCACACCTTGGTGAAATCTAAACAGTGTCTGGAAACTGGCAGGACAGGGTGGGATTTAAACATACACACACAGAGCAGGTAAAGGGTGAGAGAAGTAATGAAACAGCTGCCTCAACAAGACCCCAAGAGGTGCTGTTTGCTAAGGTGTCTGACGGGTTTCTATTTTCCCTCTCATGAGACCACTAAAACGTCTGAATGACACGGTGTGCACTAGTAGTACTACATAGTTTTGAGCTCTACTAAACCCGGTGCAGTGAAATACATTTGGATTTGCATAGAAATGCAAATATCTCTTAATCAGTCTCAAAAAAAGACTAGCAGAAATGCTGCTTATAAAAGGTGGGATGTAGACCAAAAATTGGGACCCATACAGCAGTGATGATCTAAATGCAAATTGTAAAATGCATATGAATAGGTAGAAAAATTAATAGGTTCATCTTTCAAAAGGGAGGAGAAAACATTTCCCTTATCTTTTTTTCGTTGACGTCAAACGCTGCACATGCATATAAAAGTTTATCATCTGTATTTAGATTCAACTGTCTCTAACATTAGGCACATGGAGCGGTTGCTTAACATCTGTGAAAAACAAGGTTTCTGTGTGTTTTATGAGATGAATTACTGGCTGAAGTAGCAAAATTCAAGAAACATTTAGAAAATGAACAATATTTTTGCTTGTTTGGCCTGGCTGTGCAGTTGATGGCAATATGAATGCATTTTATAATTGATCTTAAAGACAATTACTAAACCAGATTTGATCCACTGTCTGACAATACAATAAAAATACACAATGCATATATATTTTCCAAAAGTATTTACAAAGCGTTTACAATTCTGAGTGAATATTTCTCCAGACAAATTTTATAAAAAAAAAAAAAAAAAAAACACTGCTTGTTTTAATACAATTTTTTGTGTGTGATGTATTAAGAATGTTCACATGTCAATGATGTACTAAAAACGGAAACGTTTTTCCTTTGAATTTTTCTAGTACAGGCGACACAATTGTCAAAATGATCCGTATCCACGCAAACGCCTAAAAACGCTGTATTATTCATGCCAGGCCATAGTTGGTGAGGTCAAATGCATTAATATAGTTAATAAAGGGTATGGAGAACTGACTTCATTCTGTACATCCACTTTCACTATGTAAACTCTGGATTAAAAGTCATTCCAAAAATGGCTTAGAAAATTTGCTTTCAGTTGTACGTGTGGTTCATGTGTCTAAATACTTTTTAGGGCCACTGTATTGTTATATATAGACAGTAATTAACGATCTAAATATAATCATTTTCAGGGGCGTAATCATTTTACATTTTAGAAAAGTCTAAGTTTGTCCCCTCACATTTTAGATTCATGCATTTAAGTCCCCCCACACATTTTTTTTCAAATAGTTCATCACACGCCCTCATTTTAATTTGTATTATACAATTGAAATTTCATCATATCTTCTGGATGAAAAGTAAGCATCATAAACGGTGAAAAACTACTCGCCAGAAAAATCTTTGTTAGCTGACGTCGTCTACTCTTGCTATTCTTCCTGATGACGGTGGTCTCTTTATTTGGCCACATCCAGGTCATTTTGCCCAGACCAGGCCACATATTCATGCCTATGCGATGTTGATTTAGTGTGTGATGATAGTATGACCCGACCATCCACTGGTACTAATAGCATTCACTGTTCTCCAAATGCGCACACACACACACAGGTAGGGGTGAAAGAGACATGCCTAAAATGGGCAAGGCTGTCCGTTTTTTCTCTCCTAGCCAAAAGCAAAAATGTCCTGAGTCATCACATCCAACCAAAGGCAAGTTCATAAACACACTAATAATCTTTTCTGCTAATGTTTTTATTGTATTATTTACTCTATCTTCTAGTTGAAGCTGTATTAGTGCTTGTCATATACTGTTGTGTTGATTATTATGTTCAATCACAAAAACGTATTAAGCATACATGTTGCAAAATAAATCATATAAGGGCTGCCAAAAAATTTATTTAAATCCTTAAAGGTCACATTCAGGAATATTTTGATTACTCAGAAATCTTACCTCATTTACTTGAAATGAATTTGTCTATTAGATTCAGTGAGCCAAACCAAAAGAGCTGAGGAGATTGTTTACAGCTGAGAAATCTCAGATTTTCATTATTTATCTTCAGGACAATTGGCTTCAGATGTCATTTCTGTAGGTGACGTAACCCAACAGCTGTACATTTGTGTTGTTGACGCCCCAGTATTTCGGCTTCCAGACTACACTCTTAGAAGAAAAGGTTCTATATAGAACCTTAAAAGGTTCTATCAGCGCTACTTATTTGGAACCCCTAAAAGGTTCTATACACTCTTAAAAAAAGGGTTCCTCTGGGTTCTATATAGAACCCTGGGGTTCCATACTTGGCCAATAGAAACTTTTAACAAAAAAAATGGTTCTACATAGAACCATTTTGGAGTTCCATATGAAGCAGGGCATGGAACCATTTCTTTAAGAGTGTATATCTACAGATGAGAGAACCAGGGCTGTGTTTCCCAAAAGTTAGCATAAGTTGATCATTGGTGGCAATTGTTCTGCGATCAACTTATAGGCTTACGATGCTTGTGGGAAACGCAGCGCTGCTTGTTTAAAGCTTGATCCTAAAAAACGTCCGTGTGTTTATCTGGAGCATAATAAACATTGGACCAAACACAAGAGCACTGAAGACTTCGGTGCACATGAAACACTTCCTCCCTGAAGTTGACCTTGTTTACGGCACATTTTCTCTGATTAACAGCCAGTTTTCATACACGCCTAATTTGATATATGCAAATATTAACTTACAGACCACACTAAATATTTGAAAGTATAAGGTTTAGACATCCGAATCTCTTCTAGCCAAAAACAAGAAACAATCTGTACTAAACACATGCTCGGCTGTGATTTATCTAACCGAGGATACAAGTACTTACAGCACACAGTCTCCCTGCATAAATCTGCTTTCTCAAAGGTTCAATGGCTCTCTCTGAAACTATTTAAAGTCACAGGTCACACACAGCTATAATCATTGTGTTAAAGTAGAGTAGTTTTGCTGATAATTTACTCACCCCCATGTCATCCAAGATGTACATGTCATTCTTTCTTCAGTCAAAAAGAAATTAAGGTTTTTGATGAAAACATTCCAGGAATTTTCTCCATATAATGGACTTCACTGGAAACCAAACGGTTCAAGGTCCAAAAGACAGTTTCAGTGCAAACTGTTCAAAGGACTTTAAACGATTCCAGACGATGAATAAGGGTCTTATCAAGCAAAACGATCGCTCATTTAAAGTTTTATAAGCTCAAATGGTCATCATGCTCTGTTCTGTGATGCGCGTTTGTGACTCTCCCGTTCAAACTCGTTTATCACTCGTTTATTTGTCATTTGGTTCATTCAACAAACGAAATGAACAAGTTGACTCTGGAAAAGATTCGTTCAGTTTGCACTGAAACTGTCTTTTGGACTTCCCATTGAAGTATGCCATTGGAAAAACTGTGCTAATTAGCAAATCCAGGTGATTGGAACAAAATACTGAGGAGCACTTTTACTTTCTGAACCTGGACTTTACACCTCTAGTGTTTTAATTCGTCTCTTTGGTCCACTTTCAACCACTTCTGTCCTGATTTCTTCGAGGGGAGGGTCTATGAGCGGGTAAATCTATGGGCTTTTTCAGATCTTTCGATCTAATGGACCCACACCGTTGATGATGGAAAACACACGGAGAGCAGCAGCTTTAGTTTCTGCTCTTTTTGCCTTCAAACCAAACTTCAATCTTCAGCCGACAAAGTTTAAATCCCATCTGGCTAGCGCGCTTCCCATGATGTTTACACAGTAGATCAGTAGGCGAGAGTAGACGTATTTTGGGGCTGTTCGAACACATGAACGTTTGCACTACAAAAGCAAAACTATTTGGATCCTGTTAACATTGTCCACTTGTGATCCAATCGACCAAATCGCATCTTTTATACCAGGTGTAAACAGAGCCTTTGACGGTACTGAATGAGTAATATATACATGCATTTATGGTACTCCATGTTATATGTCCAAAAAAACGGGAAATTGTATGACAATACAAACCATGGTGTAGTTTTTCTTACTAAACCTAGAGTCAAATACTCTTGCTCCCTGGTGCCAGGCTAGTTTTGGTAGAATGTCAAATGTTCATTCCAGTGCCATTTTCCCATTATCCTCTTAAAGGTCACATTGAGTCCAGTAAATGCCTTGGAATTGTGAAGTTAGTAGTCTTTTGTTGCAGAGCATATTTGTACTGAGCGATAACATCTTATGAGAGCCACCGGCATGTTGAAAACAAAGCTTGACACAAGACACAGTATTTAACATGGGCCTGTTTGTTGGGTTCAGGATCTCACTATAGATTCATAACAGTATTTTTGGGAATTGAAACGGCACACTCGCACATACACTTCCAAAACGAAGCCAGTCATTAACCACACCCTGGACTCTCCTTCTAACACAGGAACTCCAGAAGGACAAAAAAAAGGGTAAATGCAAACAGCAGTCAGCATGCTGGCGTTTGTTGGACTCTAACGGCGGAGTGAAACTTTCTGACGATTGGAGCCGAGTCGTTTTTTGTTCTCCTCCACATGACTCAGAATGTCTGTCTGTCGGAGGCGTAGACCCGGTGCTAATTAAGGTATTTCCCAGCAACCAGCACTCCTGTTTTGGGAGGGAATTACTGCAGGGACTTGTTTGGCATTTTGCATGAATTTATTGCCAGAAATGTTCCATATGTGGGTTCTCAATGCTATTTTATAGGCAATATCTTCATAAAACGGTTCAAAATGTGTGCAGTGTTTTAGACAACTCACTCATGATAAATGTTATAGAAACAATAAGGTTGCATGTGTTCACATTGTAATATTTGTTCCAGACTTCTTCAGGCTTTTGTGCAAAATGTTAATATTTCTTGTGCACTCCAACCGTTTACCATCTTTTTGTTTAAATAATTTAATCTTTATGGAAGCCATTGGTGTAATGCAAGAAATGTGAGAGAAAATAAGAAATGTAATGTTTAAAACAGCTGTCACACAGTACAATATATTTATTTCAGTGACTCTTTTTGTAAATACCATTACATGGTGACAAGTGTCTGTCTCTATGTGCGTCATGAATCATTCATTCAATGATTTCTTTCAAAAACTATGGAAGCTTGTTTCCGCCACTGAATAAAAAAATATATAAATATTAATAATTGCGACTTTTTCATCTCACAATTGCCAGATATGAAGTCAGAATTCTGAGAAATAAAGTCACAATTGCGAGATATAAATTCGCAATTCTGAGAAATAAAGTCACAAATGAGAGATATAAAGTCGCAATTCTGAGAAATAAAGTCGAAATTACGAGATATGAAGTCACGATTCTGAGAAATAGTCGCAATTGTGAGATATAAAGTCGCTATTCTGAAAAATAGTCGCAATTGTGAGATATAAAGTCGCAATTCTGAAAAATAAAGTCGCAATTAGATATAAAGTCACGATTCTGAGAAATAAAGTCGAAATTGCGAGATATAAAGTCGCTATTCTGAAAAATAGTCGCAATTGTGAGATATAAAGTCGCAATTCTGAAAAATAAAGTCGCAATTAGATATAAAGTCACGATTCTGAGAAATAGTCGCAATTGTGAGATATAAAGTCGCTATTCTGAAAAATAGTCGCAATTGTGAGATATAAAGTCGCAATTCTGAAAAATAAAGTCGCAATTAGATATAAAGTCACGATTCTGAGAAATAAAGTCGAAATTGCGAGATATGAAGTCACGATTCTGAGAAATAGTCGCAATTGTGAGATATAAAGTCACAATTCTGAGAAATAGTCACAACTGCGAGATATAAAGTCGCGATTCTGAGAAATAAAGTCACAATTGTAAGAAAAAAGAAAGAATTGAGACTTTATCTCACAATTCTGACTTTTTTTCTCACAATTACGAGTTTACATCTCGCAATTCTGACTTTATAACACATATTTGCGAGATATATCTTGAAATTCTGACATCTTTTCTCAGAACTGTGAGATATAAACCCGCAATTGCGAGTTATCAGGCCAATTCTAAGGGGAAAAAAAGACTAACTTTTCCCACTAGTTTATATCTCGCAATTATGACTTTACAACACAAAATTTCGACTTTGTCTCGCAATTCTGACTTTCATATCTCACAATTCTAATTGTGAGATGTAAAGTTATAATTGCGTGATATAAGGTCGCAATTACCTTTTTGATTTTCATTAAGTGGCAGAAAAAAGTTTCCATAAAATAAAAATAAAAAACAGATTTGTTTAGGAAATAAACATTAGGAGCAAGTCATTGAATCATTTGTTCAACCAATCCATTTAAAACTAATTTAACACTAATTAATTCATAAAACAAAACAACCGTCTTCATGAGAGACTCGCTGATCAATTAACCGATTTGTTCAAAAACGACTGATTTATTTGAAAAAAAAAAGTTTTGATTTGTTTGGAACTATTTTCATTGGAGAAGCAAACGTACACAAAATAACGAACAATACTGTGTCTATAATATAAGTTAATCAGTATCAACCTCTTGCTATTAAACTCTGTATAAAACTAATATCACATTCACAATCGCTCAGTCAGAATGGCTGAAATTACCTGCGAAATGTGGTGAAAGGTAATTGTTTATGATCACTCATAATATAGAGCCCACAGGTGCTGTGATGTGTGTATCACTCCCGCTCTCTAAGGGATAGTAAGTCTTACATAACCTAATAAGCAGACTAAGTGCAAACAAGTCTGGTTTTGTTAGACGAGAGCCAAGAGAGAAAATAAATACTTTCCGTCTCTCTGTGGTTTTTTTAAAGCATACAGTATGTGTGCGTCCAGTGAGTGATGGTCAAACTTCAGACTGTGACAACATTGGGTAATACTGTAAACTGGAAGGACAAGGCCTACCAAATAAGCCTGCAGTTTAATGTGGTTACGTGAGGTAAAGTTTGTTTCCCCGGCCAAACAAAGAGCCGGAGAGGAGACACGGCCCATGAGCCACAAGCGGGAAGTGCCACGAGACTTCCAGAAGGTCTGACATCATCGCGGTTCTGTGCAGTAAAATTACCCAGCAGAACATTTAACCATTAAACGTACAATCCTCCTCTAAAACGTCTGAGACAAAGTCAATGCAAAGTTCCACTTGTTCATTCGGACAATTGTTTTTAAGCGAATGCCATTTGCATGGTGGTACATTACAAAAATGAGCATGATGTGAGTCTTTGTATACCAAAACAGAGTCTGCAGACTAAACATCACATGAAGTCATGTTCATGTAATGCATTGATTCAACAGCTTGCCACCAATATTTTTCCGTTAACAAGAGACTGTTACTTGGTAGTACTTTTTCTGGAAAGTAATGTGTAACGTAACGGTTGTGTTACTTTTTGCAAAAAATACAAATAAAAATAAAAAAAGGTTCTATGTTTGGCCACTAAAAGTGAAATGAATAACCCTCATGCTGAAGGAAATGCAACTTCACACCTGTACAGTAGAGGGCGCAGCTCAAACAAACCTTTCAGCTGTGCTGCTGTTCTGGGGTGCGTTTCCCGAAAGCATCGTTAGCCAACTATGGTCGCAAGTTCCGTCATTATCAGCATAGTTCAAGTTGTGTGCTTTGAACGACAGCTCTTGACCTATGGTTAGAGGCATAGTTTCTACACTGTTAAAAAAATATTGATGGTTTAACTTAAAAAAGTAAGTAACCTGGGTTGCCTTAAAATTTTAAGTTGATTGAACTGGAAAAAGTGAGTTAATACAATGAAGGAGATTAATTTAATCATCAGAAACTCAAAATAATAAGTTCTCTCAACTAAATAAATTATTATAAAGTTGATTTGACAAAAGAAAATATGTTGTGATAACAAATCTTGAAAATATTTTTTTACAGTGTGCATGACATTTGGACGCAATAAACTTGGACGTAATAAAACCACGAAACCAACATGGTTGAACGATATTGCGACAATGGGTTTCGGGGAACAGTCGTGACGAGCTAGTTGATTTGAGCCCGTTGTCATCCCAAGGCGCCATATTTAAAAGTAGTGTTACAAAAAAGTAATCCGATTATAACGTTAGACCCCCGACACCGACCATGGTGATTGGATGTCAAAGGTAAAGTTTGACTTTTTGATTACTTAAAAGGACATACATTTTAGAGAACATTTCTCCATTCTCAATCAGTAAATGTTTTTCATATTTTAGATTAAAAAGTCAGCGATCTCAAACATCTTTACTGAATGCCAACAATTTGTATATTTCAGACAAAAACATCTGAAACATAGATCAACCACACGACTGATAACTCCATACAAAATCTGCTGAGCTATGAAAGATAAAGCTCTGAGCTATACAGGTTTCCTTTGGATCCTCATGCCTGACAATCAGCAGCTGTATTCTTCCAGTCCAGCCATGTTGAAGGACCATCTGCTCAGAGAACAGCCTGTTCCTCGGGGCTTGAGATCGCTGTGGAGATTTATGACTCAAAATGCTGATAAGGAATACAAAAACCTTTTTAAAAAGGACACTGAGGTCTTCTACTCATTTTCCTGTTACATTAAAAGGTTTGGTTTGAAATTATCTCTCCAACTTTATTCAAAAATGGTCTCAATTGTGTCTATTTATATTCCTCCTAAGGAATTTTACAAGAAACCTCTGAGACAAATTTTAAATGATACAACTAAAGAACCTAAAGTTGAAACTCTCCCCTGGTATTAGTCTATAATATAGAAGAATTGGTCTATTCTTTATAGTACATAAAGATTTAGATTCAGAGAAATTATAGAATGATATCCAGAAATCCTGCACTATTGCTTTCATATAGTTTTTCAGTATGAGAAATATAGTAACCATAATTCCAAAAGATCCCTTATCTCCCTCTAAGGGTGACGCTCACTCTTGGGTTTCACCAGATGTGTGCCAGACTGTTTTGGTGACTGCAAAAACGTATAGTCTCAACAGTCTGAAAATGACCCGACTGATAAGAGTTCCTTCTCTGGCAGCAAAAATAAGCCTGTATTTCTGATTTGAGATTTAAGTTGCTAACATTGATATCCATAAATACATTGACAACATTGTTTCCCATATATTTCTAAAAGAGCTCCTCTAGTCATGCAGGAAACATACTGAGGGAAAGATATTGGAGTTTGGATTTAGAACCGTCTGTCTGTCTGTCATTAGCTTTTACAATCATCAACATACTAAATGTAATGCGACATTCTAGTAAAAACAAGACAAAACACCAGAATTAAGCTCACTATAGAGAAAGGAATAAACAATATTAATCGTTGTGTTTGTTAGAGATCCCAGATGGCTAATGGCATCCATAGGTCATAAATTCTCTGTTATTTACAGTTAAGCTCTTTTCACAAATGGCTCAACTTGTGTTGTTATTCTCTCTCGCGGACCACTAGTTTGTTTTGCTGCTTTTTGTTTGGGTGAGTACTTTAAATGTTTCTAGTAAAACAACTTTCTTAATAAAATATATGAAATGGAACAATTCTGCACTGTAAAATGTTCATTTACTGATTTATGAATATTAATTAATAATGACTACATGTAACTGATAAATATACATAAGTGAATGTTTTAACATAATTGAAAGTGCATGTTTCAATCAGGACATGCCAAGTGATATTTACCAGGGTCATTTGTCATATTGATAAACATATTCTATCTTTGAAAATCCAGTAGCGAATATACACAGTTCCCGCATTCATACATTTAGGTTATTTTAAGTAATTTCATTCATTTCAACATGTCATGTTTCTTTTATCAAACAGTGCCCTGCAAAGTTAACTCATGTTAATTCACCCTGCAAAAAATATTATTGGCTATATTACGGACATCCCTGTAGTTATGCATACAATATAATAATAAAAAAAATATTGTTTGTTGATTGGCTCCAAACTGAAGCACAGTAGCTATACCATGATCATAAGAATAACCATGGCAATCTTTATGGCAATACCATATTTTTGACTTTATTTTCACAACAACAGGATAAGAAAACTATGTAAACAATGCACAAAAATATGTAAACAATCTATACTCATTAGAAAAGCTTGTTAACAGAAACATCTCTCTCACAAACAGTAAAACAGCAGGGGTTGCTCAGTTTCTAGTCTGAGAGCAATCTTTTCCCCAACATACCAGACACATTACGATGACCAGGCATGATAGAACGTCCATTCACAGCTTGTGAAAGAGCATTTGCTGCATAACAAAGAAAGAAAGAAAAAAAAAAGACAAACTGAACAGTATTGCATTACAAATTAATATATTAAACTAGTTTGAATCTGCAACAGAGGTCTGACTAACATGTAATTTAATCTCTTTTTATTATTCCATATAAAGAATTTTCTTTCATTTCAATGATATAATAAAATATAGCCTAACATTTGCAATCCAAATTCAGTGAAAGAGAAATGGGCAGAAAAGTAGGCCTATATGTGGTCTCTAAGCACTTATAATAATAACTATTATCAGCAGTAAACAAACTGGCATGAACAGCTTGTGCCAAGACATTTCCTGTAATGTACCAAAGAGTCATTTTCTCCTCGGGATTTAACAAAATAATAACTGTTTTGACAATGCACGCCAAGACATCCACCAAAACACACTGCTTCCAGCCTTTATCTTGCTCTACACAATCGATGCTAAAAAGTTTGTGGTTTCCCGTCTAAATTAATGTTCATAAACAGTGGTCTATTACTCATCCTACCCAACAGCATCGTGTTGAAACTGCAGCACGGGGCCTGAAACGTGTGACGGGACAACATCACCCGAAGGGAGAAGGATTTTATGAGAGTTTCTGTGCAAAGTTGCACCGTAATTTAGCTACAATGCAAACTAATGGATGCTAACGGCAGTAGGCTACACGTGACTTTGCTCTTTAATTAGGCCTACTACTGTCTGTTTGTTTGTTTGTTTTTTAACTTTATTTAATTTAATTCTCAAGATTTTAAGATGATTCTGTTTAATGAATACAAAGATGGGCATGTAAAAAAGAAAAAAAAAGAAAAAGAAATCTATAAGTGCTTTAAGTAAACCCCTGTCTCCATCTAGTGGTTGTATTCCACAGAGAGACTACAATAGATTACCAATGGCCTCGGTTTCATTTACCTTTAACCGATTATTTACAATATACTATGAATTTAAAATATTGAAATTAAAATATTTCAGTATTTACCTACACTGATTTTAATGCTTGTTATTATTAGTACCACCATTGTTATTTTTTTTTTAAATAAATTGTATAATTTAACATTATATTGACCTCCTGATTTAGCACCAAGCACCAATCAAAAAACGTAGAGAGAAAGAAAACTATGATTAAGATGATGATAATAATAATACTAATTATATTAATAACAACTTATGCTATCATTATTATTCCCCATCCATACATTATCTTATATATATATATATATATATATATATAAGCACTGCATCCACAAGAATGAAAAGTCAGAAATGCAACACTCATGACCTTTTGCCCATTGGACTGCTTCTGTCTAGGATGTCATATAAAATGTCATATGACAATAAATGATGTTAAATATGCACAGATACAGTATAATAGCCGATGACGTGAGCTGATGGCTTGTTATAGTGCACAGTTCGAACTCGACACACAAAACATAACTTCCGAAATATCTAAGCAGATAAAGTATATGAGCTGATTATCACAATGTCCTGATTTATAACAGCTCATTAGACCAGATAAGTTCATGCTTGAAACGCTGTACCTTTGGATGGGGATAAATGTCTTGGGTTTAAATATTAAAACAGTTATCTCTTTCCATTGAGGTGTTGTATGGGACTGTGGATTGCTTTATAAGTCACTGTCAGTCTTCACTAGGTTCACACCGTCAGGTTCAACAAGCTTGGATAACAACCAGAACCATGCAGAGCTCAATGATTTCTGTTTGGGTGGTCTTGGCTCTAGTGGCCCAGGACAGGTAAGATTTTCGGGGTTTTACTTTAATGGTTTCCAGAGGTTAAATTAAGACAGAACAAAACATTAAGTATTGTTTTAAAAAGTTGAGATCATTCTAGCCTCCTAAATAAACTATTTTGTAAAATAGAAAATCTGACATTGAGACATGGAACACCCTCTGAATGGAAAGAGATTGAGATAGCCTATAAGATCAGTCTTTTGTAAGCATTACATCTGATGCATAAAGACAGCTGCTCTTCCTCATTTGAGTCAGTAAAGAATTTTAATTCATTACAGATTGGCTGGTGGACTGGAAGACAAATCGTATGACTACACAAAGTACCACACCATGGATGAGGTGAGATTATCCTGTACTTGCTGCTGTTGATTCATTGATTGATACATTTATTGACCTAAGAAATCTCTCTATTCAGATTTCAGCCTGGATGAATCAGATGGAAAGGGAAAACCCAGACGTTGTGTCCAACATGATGTATGGACAAACTTACGAGAAGAGGAATATTACATTATTAAAGGTACTATCTGTATTGTGGAATAGTCCATTTGCTCTCAACTAAAAAACAAACAGAGGCTGTGTACAAAATCACATACTATTACATAGTCGTAAAAACAGTAGTATGTCTGAATTCACAGTACACAAAAAAAAAAAAAACAGTAGGCAAAAAATTTGCCCAGATGAGTTACTACTTCCGGTGAGATTCTGAAGTTTTCATTCGATGGACACTTTACTCTCAATCTGCTCAGTGTACACGCATGCAGAACAGGACTGTAAAATAAAAGTACTACCATGATAATATTACAAGGTAGCCTACTCAAAATAATGCAATGGTATTACTATAGTACTTTTGTGTTCATTTGTTTGTATCTAATATGCAGATCGGCTTCAACAGCACCACACCAAAGAAAGCCGTTTGGATGGACTGTGGGATTCATGCCAGGGAATGGATCGCTCCAGCTTTCTGCCAGCATTTTGTTAAAGAGGTGAGACTTTATACAGGAAAGTTATTATTATGTACTTGGTCAGGATATACACCAGTAGTGTTATTCCCAGAAATATTCCCAGCCAATTGTGTATAATATACTGCATCTGTCTGAATGCAATGCCACTGCTTATAAAAATGCTATGGATTTGGATGCTTATGTTATTTTCCTGTACATGAACTACAAAAAGATTAATATAGAACTGACAAATATTGATATTTCCACTGTATGGATGCCAAGTTCTGTAGTTTGGTCCCCATAATAATGATAGAGGAAGAAAGTACACAGCACACTCAGAGCATTCACATGCTAAAATTAAACAATCAGGTAATGGATGTGCAAATTAAATAGTGAAAAGTAATGTTGGCAAAAAGGCAAAGTAATGTTGTTGTTGTTTTATCATGATGGTTATGTGGATATAAAAGTTCATTTTTTGTTGATACTCTCCTCCGATAATGCTTTATATGTATATTTAATATAATAATAAATAAAAATTAATTGAACCATTTTTATGTTGAAAAAGATCCTGGGCTCCTACAAATCAGATTCGAAGGTAAACACATTGCTGAAAAATCTGGACTTTTACATCACCCCAGTGTTGAACATGGACGGATACATTTATTCCTGGAAGGATAACACAGTGAGTTTTATCCGTTTAAGTACTTCAGTATGACATTTAATGATTATCCTTTTAGCAAACATAATGTGATGTGTTTTAAAGACTCGACTATGGAGAAAGTCCAGATCACCAGGCACTGGAAACTGCACATGCATCGGAACTGATCTCAACCGCAACTTTTACGCTAACTGGGGGAGTAAGTAACAATTTTCTTTTCAATATATACACATATACACACATACGAATATATACATAAATATTTTTTATATTTTTTGTATTTTTTTTTTGTTGCTTTTATTAATTTTTGTATTTCAGTTATATTTTTTAGTAGTGCTGTCAAACGTTTAATCACATTAATCGCATCCAAAATAATAGTTTGTGTTTACATAAAATATGTGGGTGGACTGTGTATAATTATTTTGTATATATATATATATATATATATATATATATATATATATAAATACACACATGCATGTATATCTAAGAAAAACATTATTTATATATAAAATATATTTATATTTATATGTAATATAAATTATATATATACAGTATATACATGAAAATATTTCTTAAATATATACAAGCGTGTGTGTATTTATATATATAAAATAATTATACACAGTGCACCCACATATATTATGTAAACACAAACTTTTATTTTGGATGCGATTAATCGCGATTAATCGTTTGATAGCCCTAATTTGTAGTTAAGTCAAGTGTGGGAAGCCATGATGTTTGAAGTACACTTGACATTAGTACATCAAGTTAAACAAGCGAAAAGTTGAACTAAAGCTGAAATATTCACAAGCTATTTTTTTGTGCCAAAATCCAAAATAAATTTACAGCACTGATTTTTATTTTTTTTTATTTTTTCGATAACTGAATAAACTCTTTGGCATCTGAAAAATGTAAATATCAGCAATACGGGAGATAGGGGTTGTAAACATGACTTAACAGCACTCAATGCTGTTATCTATCTTTCCTATTCCCTACCTCTACATGTCATAAATTGCAGGTGTGCTAGGTGGTAAGATAAGCTTAATGTTGAAATAGTAAACAAATAAAAAGTTACAAGGATAACCCCTCCTTCTCATTTGCTGTGTAAAGTAGCAGTCAAGCATGAATCATTATCAAGAGCAAAACATGCAACCAATGCTATTTTCTTTTACACCTACCCTGATAAGTACAGTACTGTCAAAAGCATCAGATCTTGATCTAGTCCATCTGTCTTCGTTCATATAGTGGTCGGGATCTCCAGGGACTGCTGTTCAGAGATCTATAACGGTCCGACTGCTCTGTCTGAGCCTGAGGCCAAAGCAGTCACTGACTTTTTGGGAGCAAATCAAAACCAAATGCTCTGTTATCTCACCATCCACTCGTACGGTCAGCTGATCCTCGTCCCCTACGGACACCCAAACATCTCCGCACCCAATTATGATGAACTGGTAAGTAGATGTGCAAATTAGTTTGGGATAAGTTGAGCCTATAGGCTACCATACACTGTTTCGAATGAAATGTACACGTCAATGTGTTTGCAGATGGAAGTAGGTCTCGCTGCGGCTAATGCCATCAAAGCAGTTCATGGGAAGAGCTACAAAGTGGGCACGTCCCCTGATGTGCTGTGTGAGTATGTTTAAAAGGGGTTCCAATCACACAACATGAAGACAGTTATCCAACAACCAGAAACTGTTCATTGCACATTATCGTGATCCCCGCTCATGGTGGCTGCCATGTTGAAATCATCTTAAGAGAATCGTAACGCTTTAGATTACAATTAGACCCCGTTTACACCTGGTATTAAAATGCGATCTGTATCCAGATAAGTTATCCGGATAATAAAAAACGCATGTTAATGCAAGGTGTAAACGCGTTGTGATCGGATCGTGATCGGATCTGCCTGACCACATCTGGAGGTAGTCTGGCTCGCATTGTGTCCGGATCTTTACTAGGTGTAAACGCAATCTGGTTGTTGAAACCACATATGTATATTTTACTCCTCCCAAAAATGCTAAAAAATAAACGAGTGAGAGCGTGTTATATAGGCTGTCATGTTATAGCCTAGTCAGATGCGACACGCGACACGCATCACCGCATATGAGCAGCTGAGCGTCTATTCAACGTGCAAACATCGCAAATATTTAAGTGAAAGTAAGTCACAGACGCAGTTAACACATCTTCAAGTAAAGAAACGAAATTATCTTACCAGGCCTGTTGCCACTCTCTCTTATTGATGTCTCTGATTTGGAAATTAGCTGATGATCAATAAAATGCCGCTCAGATCTGTTGCTTTTGGTGGCGTGCAATCCAATAAATCTGCATATAACGCAGGAGGTGAAGATCGAATTTATATCCGTTTTGCAAAAACACATTTGTGGCCAGGTGTAAATGGAATCAGTACTTATTATCCGGATAACTTATCTGGATACAGATCGCATTTTAATACCAGGTGTAAACGGGGTCTTACTGCCCAGACAGCAAACTGACATTGAATCAACGTGGAAACGACGTCTCTCATGACATTGAAACAACGTCAAAGCTTCAAACTTCAAAGCTAAATGAAAATCAAAAATTGGTTTGCTTTCATAACATTGAAACAACACGTTGATTTTAAGTTGATTTTCCGTTAGTTTTGAAAGAATGACGCGTCTGACGTTGGTTCAACGTTAATTCGATGAGCAAAACTATGTCAGATCAACGTTGTTTCGATGTCATATTTCCACGTTGATTCAATGTCAGTTTGCTATCTGGGTGCGTAATAGAGGGTTTTCACCGACGTCACATTCTGGGCGGTAACCCAGATGAGCGGCCATTATGGGGACCATTTCACAAGATGTAAACAACACTGGTCCAGAAGCACTTCCTGTTTCAGTTTTTTTAACACTACATAAAAGCTGGGATAAAATACAACCAACAGAACATTTAAAACTGAATCAAAAAGTTAAACAAACATCTTTAAAATGTTTTCTTTACATGTGAAATAAAGAAAACAGTTACAAACTGAAACAGGAAGTGTTTCTGGACCAGTGTTGTTTACATCTTGTGAAATGGTCTATAAACAACAGCAAGGATTGCACTGTTTGTACTACTGAACACATTGTTACACTAAAGAAACACAGAAAAACCCCGTGGTAGGTGTGAAATCATATAGAGAAGGACTTACCAAGCAGGAGAGAGCGCAATATTTTGACAAACTAAAGTTAATATGTGGTAATGGTCCGAATGAGTACGTTAGCTTCTCTAGCCCGTACTGCAATTCTTCCTTCTATTTCTTATTCCGACATAGGCTACGCTCAGATTGTCAGTCCAAAAAGCACATGAAATCCGTTTCAAGCTACATCCATATGTGGTTTGAAATCCTATTCAAATACCAAGACATATGCCTCAGTCTGAACGATCGGATTTCGGATGGTGGTATGCGACTTTCACGCCACAAGCGATTTTACGGTGTAACCTTCGGTAATTATAGTGTACCAATAATAACGTTTGCAATAAGTAAAACGGAACAATATTTTACGTTTGAGGAATAAAGGGGGAACAACCTGGAGAATTACAAAAAAATATTTATAGTAGGCTACAAATATAAGCCATTCTGTACTGTAATGTCCATGTGACATGGAAAGAATAGGGATTAATTCAAACTATAGTCGCACATAGTCAATAGTATCAAAGATACTTTATTTACTACAGTGTGTGTAAACAGTGTGTTTTTAATGACCTTATCAGTAGACATGATGCCGGTGGATTGCAGAGCCGGTGCAAATCTCAAAATGAATATCCATTATTAGCCTAAACTGTACATTATGATACTGTGATGGTTAAATTTACTTGTAGCTTTGATGTGTGTTTTTAGTGTTTTTTTTTTATATAAAATTGTGAAAATAATGGCCTGTTGCATCGCCCAGACAGCAAACTGACATTGAATCAACGTGGAGACGTCTCTCATGACATTGAAACAACGTTGATTTTGCTCATCGAATTAATGTTGAACCAACGTCAGACGCGGCATTCTTCAAAGCTAAATGAAAATCGAAAATTGGTTTACTTTCATAACGTTGAAACAACGCGTTGATTTCAAGTTGATTTTCCGTTAGTTTTGAAAGAATGACGCGTCTGACGTTGGTTCAACGTTAATTCGATGAGCAAAACAATGTCAGATCAACGTTGTTTCGATGTCATATTTCCACGTTGATTCAATGTCAGTTTGCTATCTGGGCGCCCAGGAAAACATAAAGAAAGAAAAAAAAGTATTTGCCAGCTAATCACTTGTGACGATGCTTTAATATTCTTCACAGATCCGAATTCTGGCTCTTCACGTGATTTTGCCAGACTCATAGGGATCCCATACTCTTTCACCTTTGAGTTACGGGACGAAGGGCAGACCGGCTTCCTTCTACCCGAGGATCAAATCCAGCCCACATGTCAAGAAGCTTACAAGGGTGCAATGTCCATCATCAACTACGTCCACGATAAGACTTTCAGAAGTGCAGCAATTACAGCCACAGCCACATTGTGGACAACACTGATGGCCTTATGGATATCAAGCACGAGTGTGCTTTAGACCACTATTTCTAAATAGATTTGTTGTCACATCATGCATTTTTATTTCTCCAAGCTGCTTGTTTTAGGATTTCTTTGATGCTTAAAAAAATTATTTAAATATTTTTAAATAATAAATCCAGATATTAACATGGTGACTCGTGTTCAAAAACTCTTATAGATTGAAATTGTAACCAGTTGTATTACAAAAAGTGGTAAAACGGGTTAAAATAATGAAAACCGAAACATGCCAAATATATTACATTTCATTTTTGTGCAAATAATTACTATATTCGTGAGAAATTGTTTGTGTTTCATGATTTTGTTTTTTTAATATTGATCGCAGAGCTTCATTTGTCCTGCTGATGGCAGTATATACACAGAAATCACTGAAGACGGTCGCAATCTTGTATAAACTGCTGTCAACATCAGCAATGAGATAAAACAATACAGGTATAAAACTAAAGAAAAAGGGACACGGATCAGTGCTTCTGGGAAAGATCAGATCAGACATTTCTTCCTTAACCGCACAGAAGTTAAACATCAGACACATGAGGGATCTGATTGTGAAGGCTGTCCTACTGAACACACTGAGGCCGGTTGTAGACTCGCTGAACCACTCCTCGATTTATCACTGACTGACTAGAATGAAGAGAACAGGTTTGTGATATTAACAATTCGCAGAGAGATCAAGATGGAAGGTAGAAACTATACCTCACTTCATTTCAACCCAATGATTCCACCAAAGGTCACGGTGGGGTCATTCTTTTGCAATGTTCGCCCAGTGAATTCAAACTGAATGCCAATTAGGATGTCGGCTATGACTGGAATGGGATATTAGTGTGCATACTGTATACTGTTGATGAGTGGATCAGTATGCACAATCTAAAAAATGCTGGGTTGTTTCCAAGCCAATTTTGGGTTTAAATATGGACCAACCCAGCCATTTGGTTACATTTTTAAATTACATTTTTAACCCAATGCTTGAGTTTGTCCATATTTGACCCAAAATTGCAGTTTGTCTGGTAGTTTTTAGAATAAAAATGTTAAACTTTTTTTTATATAAAAATGTAACATTTTGTGAGTGTTGTCCAGTTATGTGCAAATAAATTATTTAAATCCAAATGTGTAAAAAAAAAAAAAAAAAAGCATAATAAATATTTTAAGATTTAGATCACTTCTATTACTGAATGTTATCTGAATGTGAAGAGCGCTTCAACTAGTAACTATAAAAGTATGTATAAAACAAATTGCATACCCTACCTTTAATTAAATATAATATATACACTCTAAAAAAATGCTGGGTTGTAATTTGGGTCAAATATGGACAAACCCAAATGTTGGGTTAAAAAAAATGCAACAAAAAAAAAAATACAGTTGAAAGTGAAAGTTGAAGTTGGGTTAAAGTTACATTTTGAGTTTGTCCATATTTTACCCAAATTTGGGTTTGAACAACCCAGCATTGTTTAGAGTGTATATATATAAAATATTTTCACATTTAGAATATATAATTTGGTTGGTTTGAATATGTATACTGTACATATCAAATTATAACTTATTATATAATTATATACCCCCAAAAATGTTACTACAATTTTTTTTTTTTTTTTTGTCAATATACGCTCTTAAAAAAAAATGGACAAACCCCGTTGGGTTACATTTTTAAATTGCATTTTTAATCCAACGTTTGGGTTTGTCCATATTTGACCCAAAGTTGAGTTAAAACAACCCAGCATTTTTTAGTACAGAAAGATTAGTATATTAGTTGCAGTCTCAAGGGTATTCTCCAAGTAAATGATCTACATCACAAGAGCTCTGCTGACCCCTGATCTCACGAAGCAGACGTTCAACCTTTACCCACAACTATTGAACCATGCCACCCCTATACCCTCATGAACTACTAGACCTCCCAAAACAAGTCCGTCATGAGAAACAGTCCGTCTCAGAGACCTCTCAATCTCCCCTCCTGCTCAGCGCTGCATGGCCTCACATGAGAAAGACAATCTCTGTGTGGAGGAGCGGTGCTGGTGAATAATGTGCATGAGCGTTACAGTACCAACAACAGCCATCCATCATAGCAGTGTGCTGTGACATGAAGGTAATGTGATCGTCCACTGGGCTCCAGCCAGATCTGTGAAGAGACGTTTGGAGTGGTGAAAATAGAAGTCAGACTTGACGTCTCATGATGGACGCACAGCCTTGCTTGAGGCTTTTTGTTTTCCTGATCGTTCGAGGGATTTTGATCATGGCTGTGGCGTTCATTTGCCATTGGTTGGGTTTTTGTTGTACGTTAATGTGCAACATTAAGGCATATTCATTAGTCAATGTCAAAAGATTCAGGACATGCCATTTGGCATGATATATATCTACGGATCACAAGTATGTGATTTTTGGATCGTAAACTCGTAACTAAAACATAAATCGTAACTTAACCGCTTTATTACCTCATACGAGATTTTTTCTCCGAAGTTGCTCTTTTATATCTCAGGAGACTTAGTTTTGTATTTACAGTATAGACTCGGATTGTCATACGATTATTTACAACTCTGTTCAAATGTTTGGGGTCAGTAAGATCTTGTTTTTAAAAGAACTTTTTTCATACTCAGCCGAGGCAGCATTTATTTGATACAGCAGTAATTTTGTAAAATATTATAACAATTTAGAATAAATGTTTTATTTTGAATATATGTTAAAATATAATTGAATCCTGTAACGCAGAGATGAATCTTCAGCATCATTACTCTAGTCTTCAGTCACGTGATCCTTCAGAAATATGATGATTTGCTGCTCAAGAAACATTTATTATTATTAGATCTTGAAAATTAGTTGTGCTGCTTAATATTTTACTGAAAACCAGAATGCATTTTTTAAGAACTCTTTAATAAATAGAAAATTGATTTGTTTTGTAACTGTTTAAATGTCGTCACTGTTGATTAAATTAATACATCCTTGCTGAATAAAACTATTACATTGTTAAAAAAAAAATCTTCCTGACCATAAACATTTCACTGGTAGTGTATATTATTATATTATTCTGAAATGAATGTAGATAGCATAGCTGAGATCATTTGTGAGAACTTAATGAGAAACATGAAATGACTTATTATACATGTTGGTGTCTTGGCGAATCTGAGCACAATTTTAGACGTGAGATTACTTGGTTGGCTCATACTCAAAAGCATGAAATGTCAAAAGTCTGTCTTTGCTCTCCATTTAATCTCATTGTTGTAGTTTTTCTCCATTGTTTTTTCTGCTTTTGTCTTTCTGTTGCCCCTCCCACCTTTCAGTTTTTCCAGCCTCCTACATTACAATTTTTTTTTATTTCATTTCAAATCCCTTTCCGAATAACATCCCTCTTATGCATTTTTTCCCCCTCATCTGTGTATCAGACAACAAAGACATTTTGATGTTGAACTTCTAGGTCTTGAACGAAAACCTTTATGAAATAATATGACATATCATACAGTATATGATGCCATATTATTGCAGCGCAACACTTCGGAGCTGCCCACGTGCCATACACTCATCACCTCGACTAATGGGACTGTGACAGCCCTGCCGCCCACCTCTGTTTCCATGACAACTGCCACCAAGACTGCTTTAACCAGATCTGAGGCGTGTTTCTGCCACCCTGAAACATTCGGCTTTCTGTCATGTTCTCCCGGAGATACTTTTGACTCGCCACTTTGTCAGATGATAGGGTCTATGATCAGCCGCCCGCTTGTTCGGTTTGATTCAGCAAGACCCTTGTTAGCAGCTAATATAATGGCGGTATCTCATATCTGAATGGCAGGCTGTAAGAAGGCACATCCAGAGGAAAAAGGGTCAAATCACAATCTTTTTTGACACTGCAACTACAGTATTTTCTCCAAAATAAGACCAACTGAATGTCTCCATTTGCTTTCCATTTAAAGTTAAATCAAACTTGAGCCTGTTGCTTTCTAAATTCAGTTTTTGTCTCAAGTCCTTTTCTCGTTTAACTCATTATGGAAGTAAAATAAGTTGCAAGAATCTTGTGTGTCGCAGATGAAAGCAACGACTTGTCCTGATTTGTACTTATTGTGCACTATTCTTAACTCTTAACTTTTAAATTTGAATGTTTTTAAATTTTTACATTTTATTTTTTTAAATAAAAAAATAATAAATTGACTAAAGAGATGACTATATATATATATATATATATATATATATATATATATATAAAACAATGTGTAAAAAAAAATACAAACATAAAAAATCATTAAATGGCTATATGTAAATTATGGGTTAATTCACCCAAAAATGTAAGTTCTGCAATTAATTACTCACCCTCATGTTGTACCATACCTGAAAGACTCGAAACAAATGAAGATATTTTTTATGAAATCTAAGACTTCTGTCCCTCCATTGACAGCGACGCAACTACCACATTGATACTTCAAAAAGCTCAAAAAGAGATCGTAAAACGAATCCATATGAATTGAGTGGTTTAGTCCAAGTTTTCTGAAGAGACTCAATCGCTTTATATGATGAACAGATTTAATTTAGGGTTTTATTCACATAAAAACATTGAACAGCAAACATAAACCGTTTAACCGAATCTGACTGACGTGCGAGAACAAACCTCATTGGTTCTTGCAAAAGCTCAAACGTGCTCCGTAACACGAGAATGAACTTCATCGGTTCTTGCAGACGCCCAGACGTGATGCGTAACTTGAGAATGAACCTCATTGGTTCTCGCTGATGCTCAAACATGATGCGAAATACAAGAATGAACCTTACTGGTTCTTGCATATCAAACAAGCATGTTTGAGCTTCCGTTTACTCATAAATGAGAACATGAGAAATATGCAGTCAGGGCATCTTCCTCTATTTTTTCTTGTAAAACTTCATTTCAGTAGGCTATTTGAATTATAATGCCTTGTTCAATATAGCATAACAGATAAATGAGTAGGAGAGCAAGAGGAAGTTTACCAGCCCATTTTTTTTCCAACAGATGCTTGAGTCCCCATGGGATCTAACATGTGACATACGACAACACCTTTCTCGAAATAAAGAGCAGATATTGAGAATATTTGTGTGCGGATTCTGCTGTTTATTGTTGTAGATGGCCGTTGTGTGTATTCCTGGCTCAGGGTGTGTGTCTTGTGCAGAAAGGAATTGCACATGTGCGATTTGCTTATCTTCTAAAAGATAAGGTTTTTAGGGACAGCAGAGTTTTAATATTACTATATTGGTGAATACAAGAAAATCTTTTCCATTTCAGATTTTAGTATAGCTTTTGTCCTGTGAAGCATAAAGGATTTTCTGCAATTTCACTCTTTGTTGTTGTTGATTATCGGCTACCGTTCTAGATTTCCATCATTCGACAGACATCTTTTGTCTTTATCTCACTTATTTTGCTGTGGAAACATTCTTTGTTACTTAACAAAAGCCTTTATCGTATGGTCTTGATTCATAGGCAGCGGGCAGACTCGGAAAATTCAAATCTCCCTGAGCTCATCCGGAGATTTCCATCTCACAACTTCCCACACTTCAATACACTATCTGCAGAGCCCACAGTATTTTCACTACCTGCATTTTCATTCAATCCACATGTTGATGGACCTCCATAAAGCCAGGAACTTCCTTGACTTCACGAACATGCACTGCCAATCAAATGCACTGCCAGTCAAAAGCTTACAATTTCCCACATTTAGCAAAAATGATCTAGTAACAACAATAATTTCAATAGTAGGCTATATACTGATGTGGTCATTTTCAAGACAACCAATAACTAAGACGCATGCGTTTGCATGAAACAAGAGTCTGCTGAGTTATACGACAGACAAGAAAGTAGCACTGCATGTTTCTTTTGGAAGAGCGGTGTATAACACACACACCAGCATTTTTATTACACCTTGCTAGACTCAATTTTGCCTTCAGAACTGCTTTAAAGGGGTGGTTTACTTTGCATGATTGTATTTATGGGGTGCAATATAACATGTATTCGTGGTTTTTCTTTTTTAAAAAGTCTTATTTTTCATAAATTTCACCTTTATTGTAAGCCAGGCTCTCCTCTGACAGGATAGACCGGTTGACTTCCTGATTATGAAACCACTCCCTCAGAAAGAGGCAATGGGCTCAGATTGGTTAGTTCGGGCCGGTGTGTTGTGATTGGCTAAACTGTAGTGCACGTTGTCCGGAAAATTCATGCCCATTACCTTTACGGGCGATGTTGTTCATGTCAAATAAGTCGACACTGCAGTATCAGTCTCTGGCATGAGCCAGAATCAAACCCAGAAAGCGGCGATGAAGAGAGGCAAGCAGAACCTCAACACACACGGCTCTTACAAAACGTTTCTGAATGGTAATTTTACTATATATTTTTTTAACATTATACACTTCTTACACAAAATAGCATCGAACTGACTGGCTACTATATACACAAACAGCATTGGCACTGGTTAACGTTCTTGATCAAATCGAAAAATAACACCATAAAGTATATATATACACATGAAAAATACATTTACAACATACATATAGAAAATGCAGGTCCAAAGTACGCGTTTGTCGTAGACACAAAATAGCATAACTAGTAGCCTAGTGGCTATAAAGCCAGCGCTGGCATTTGATAAAACTAAAATATTACGTCTGAAATTAAACATGCAAATACATTTAAAATGATTAAGTCTTACTTACAGGTTGTGGCCCAACAACTGCTGCCTCTGGTTTTAAAGTTGGAACTGCTTCATGTTTTAGTAACAGTTGAATCCGGCATTGAGTTTGTGGAGATTCTGGAAGCTGTTTTTCTTAAAATGCGCAGCAGAGAGCTATGTCATGTTCAGGAACATAATCAAACATAAATTGTATCCATTGCTGACGAACTACAACGTCCATGGGAAGCCCGAACACAGAAGGTCAGCAACAATGCCCATGCCTCAGTTTCGTGTGTTCTGCTGCTGTAGCCCATCTGCTTCAAGGTTCGGTGTGTTGTGTGTCTTCTGCAGAACTCAGTTGTAAAGAGTGGTTATTTGTCTTTCTATCATCTCTAACCAGTCTGGACATTCTCCTCTGACCTCTGACATCAACAAGGCATTTTTAACCACAGAACTGAAAATCCCAGTAGATCAGCAGTTACTCAGACCAGCCTGTCTGGCTCCAACAACCACCAAAGTCAACGTTCAAACAATCAACGTCACATAAATCACCGCTCTTCCCTAATCTGATGCTCAGTTTGAACTTCAGCAGATCATCTTGATCATGTCTAAATGCATTTAGCTGCCATATGATTGGCTGATAAGTGATTATACATTTGCATTAACAAGCTGAACAGGTGTAGCCTACCTAATAAATTGGTCGGAGTTTGAATGAGTGTTTGCTGATAAATGTGTTTAAATGACACCTTCTGCAGGTCCAACAACACTATAAATCCCTGTTTACACGTGAACACTCGTGGGTGAATACGTAAAAATATTTTATCGGATGTGCCTTTCGTTTACACGACGACGGCGTTTTGGGGAATTTAAAATGCAAAAAAAGTGTAACCACCCTCCAGAGTGGAAATCTTAAAAAAAACGCTGCACCGTCGCGTTCCCGTCTAGGGTAAAAACGCAAAATTTAGCTTGACAGTGAAGGTACGCGGTCGTGCGGACTTGGTGTTGTTGTGGGGCAGTGCTTCATCGCTACCTAGCCGAGGAGTGCATACTACATCGAATTTCACACACATTTGCGTCACCTGATATGCACGCGGATTTCCCACCCATAACGCTCGACTAAACGGAGAATAAAAAGTGATGACGGAACGGAACGCCACTTTTGCGTTTTCTCTTCAGATCGTTTCCGTGTAAACATAGCCTAAATGTCCAAACAGCTGAGCAGAACACTCTCTCCTGAGACTCGTCTAGTCTTACTTTTTTTCAATTGACACATCTTTCAAAGCTCCAACACATTTTCAAGTAATTCTTTTAACATCTGTTCCAGTCTACTGTATTTAAAGAGTCTGCAGAGCAAGTGAAACTATGTATAGCTACAGCTTGTGAAGCAAATAGTTCACTTTAACTTCAACAATGGCCATTCTATTTACAGCCATGATTAAAATGCTTAGCCGGAGGAAATATAAATATTCTTTATAAAACACAGCATTTTCATTTCAGAAAAGTTGAATAGCACATACATTTTATTGCAAAGAGAAACACACCATATGGTGCTTTATAGCACCATGTTTTTGGTACTTTTTATACAGACAATTTGACAAGACTTTCAGCATTTGAACTTCCTTTCCTAGAGATTATTTTTAATCCACAATAAACTTTTGATAAAAAACTGTTTTGATCTCATTCAGATTTCGGTGACTAGCCAATTCTCTAATTCCTTATTTCCATCCAGCTGATTTCATGTGCAGATGAAGATGAAGAGCAGGAGGTCTGAAGCAGTGACTGCTGCTGTCACCAGCTCCAGTGGAAACACAGATCCCGCTTACCCCTCGACTGACCCAGATAAGACCTTTCAACTGCTGGAGAGCTGCTTCTCTGGGAGGACGTCCCACAATCTGCTGAGTGATCCAAAGGCCCGACCAGAGCTTGAGACAGGGAGACGGATGTGGAAAATTAATTTATACTGTTTGACAGACAATATAGACCTAGTCCTTCATTTGCAATGCTCTTCATCTATATATATATAATATATAGATATAAACCTGACCAGACAGGCTGACGAAAAAAGGTATTTAATCTAACACAGCTGAAACCAACCAACTCACAATGACTGAAACCATAATAACCAATGAGTGGCGGGAAAATGAATAAAGGAAAACAGGATACTAGTGAATACAAACTAAAAGTCCATAAAAAAAATTGTGTTACAATATTCTGTTTTTAATTATTTAAAGCTATTGTATGAATACTTTTCATTGCATGAATTTTAAGAATACAATCAGCATTCTTCTATCTTGGATAGTTTTTAAATTATTATTTTCTGTGCTTGTCAAAAAAAAATGCAAAGTATACTTACAAAAAAAATCGTAATTAAAAATAATCAAAATATTAATAGCACACATACTGTAATTTTGGGGTAAAGTATTGTTTTTTTTATTTATTTAACTATTTTATAAATACTTTTATTGCATCCATTTTTAATCAACATTTTTTCTTGTTTTGTCCACCAGCTTGATTTTTTTAATGTAATTATTTTCTCTGCTTGTCAAAAAAAAAAAAAATTAAATGTATAACTACTCTAAAAAATGCTGGGTTGTTTCAACCCAAATTTGTGTCAAATATGGACAAACCATATAAAAATTTTAATATGGTTAAAAAAAAAAAAACAATTTACAGTTAAAGATGAAAGTTGAAGTTGGGTTAAAATTTTAAAATACATTTTTAACCCAACATTTGGGTTTGTCCATATTTGACCCAAAGTTGGGTTAAAACAACTCAGCATTCTTTAGAGTGTAACCATTAACCACAAAATCATATCAAGCTGTTGCAGTGAGAGGAGAAGAAGGACAGCTCGGAGAAATACGTGTTGGTGTCAAAAGTACCAGTAGAGCATGTTGTGTTGTTATTGACTATCAATGGCACAATATGCCGTTTTTAAAAGATAGAAACCATGAACTATTGATCTTAAAATGTTCTGTATCTGTTCTGATGCGCAAAACCAGTTTTACCCGAGCTGAGGAGATCTTGTAAGTGACCTAGCTAATAAACAGCATCTGTTTAAATAGTTAAAGTAAAGGAAGAATCTAACATGAAAAGAATCTGTTGCTCTTCCTCAACAGAGACGTTCAGATGCCAAAAACCCTTTACATCAGAACTGACATTAGATTCAAAAAGAATCTGGGAATGGAGGAGTACAGTTGCATGCCTCTAGTTCTCCATCATTTGTCAGGTTCTTCTCTCTAGAGATGAATTAGCCCCGCGCTCTTTGTATTTCTTAGTGCGGCCCCTTCAAAAGCTGATCACCTATAAGCTTCAAGCGCGCAAGGCTGAGCTTTGATGGAAAGTCTGGCTTACTGAGCAAGAGGGAAAGCTCTCTGATCTTCGCCAGCAAGGCCCCAGTGGAGAATTAGATTTCAATCTGACAGGGAGGGAAAACAACATTTACGAAACAAAAGTTTAGAATAATTTGGGTGGAAAAGCAGAGCCCGACGGCCGGGCTCCTCAGAGCAATTTCCTGGTTCTCCATCGCTCAGTCTAGCCTGCAAGACCAAACTTCATTAATTAAGAATCAGCCAATAGAACATTTTGAAATGTTTGGAAACTACTATTCCAGTCAAGAAAAATGTTGATTTATTTCTTTAAAATGCCTTTTAGATTCTGTGTGTGAAATGACTAGTCAGATGTGCTATTCTGATATCAAGTACAGTAAGAAGCGTAAATGATTTTTCTCTAGATCTACATCATGGTCAAAGCTTGACTGTACACTATTTGAATTGTACAATCTGATGATGTCCATATGTTCATAATGGCGACCCCTTTTTTCTTAGTTTCTATGTCCTACATTTCTACTGCAATTGTGAAGTAAACATTATTTTAGTGTAATTGTTTGTTTTTTTAACTTTACATGTTGTTTTGACATGGTTCTTATGACACTGAAGAAAAAAAATTGATTGCAAAATGGATGGCCGTGGACTGTAGGGCAGTTATAGGTTTATACTTGATGATGATTTTTTAAGACCTATTCAATATTTTATTTGTCCGCCATAATAACGTCTTTGATTTTCTTGGGATCTCGGTTGACCTTACTACTGTAGATCGCACTGCGCACATCATTAGTCAGTAAAACAGCCACAGTGGTAAAGGCAAAGACAGGCACACTATGGAGCAGAAAGGAAGCTGAGAAATAGTTAAATGGATGCAACTGGGTGGTTGGATGAGGTGGAGGGATGAAGGGAACTTTAGGGGGTGGAACAGTAAGGCACTTCAAAGCTTTGATGTTGTGAGCCCCTAAATGAAGGCGACTGAAGGTCCGTGCTAATGGGAGCCCATGGGGAGATGAGAGAAACTGTGGCAGACATAGCTGGAAACAGAGAATGAGTAAGGGAGTTTGTGTGTATTTGGGATTTAATTTGTTGATGATGTTTATTGGAGTCAACGGCTCTATTGGTGACCTTATTTTGTTGTCAGTGAGGTTACGCTATGAGCTGGTCTGGTATTTGTAACATCAACTGCATGTGTGTGAGTGCGTCATTTAACAATCCCATTATCCCTTGCTCTTGTAACCTGGAAAATCAAGACGCACTGTAAAACATCAAACTCACCTTGGAAAGTCCCTCTAGGATCCACGTTGGAGTATTCAAACACCACTATGTTAACCATCCTTTATTAAATAATCATAATAACAATAATCATCATCATAAAAAGCACAATTTCTGTACAAAGTGTCCAAAGAGAGACTGGAATTATACCCAGCGCTGTGATTCTCAAGTATTTCGAGTGTTTAAGACAGACTTTTTCAGGTCCAGAGCCGAGGCTGGAACAGACTAGCTCCAAGGCACTTGCAAAGTCCAGGGGTCCAGTAGCAAGAGTCTTCAAGAAGATAAGGAGTACAGTACATCGATCAAGCAGGGTTCAGTAGAAACATCAGTGTCTCAAAACTCCATATCGAAGATCCCAGACTCTCATGACGTGTCTTATTCTGCAGAGGTGTAGTGTGCTTTGGGTGCATTTACTTTCACCAACTCCAACAATTAGTTTTAGAGGGTGAGGAATCCCATCTGAGCAAGTAGGTAAAGATTTGCGGCATCTGTGTTCCACCTTTTCCCAGTCTTTGAAAACCACAGGGGAGCAGATTTACAACCAAACCTGCCTCCTGTTAACATAAAGCCTTAGCATGGAAACATAAAACAGAATAAAAGAGGGATACAATTCAATTGAGAATGAAACAAAGGAAAGTGCTGTATGATGTACATTTGAAAGTATTGGTGTTCCTCAAGGCTCTGTGTTGGGTCCTAATTGGTTTGAGAATAAACTAAAAGAATACAATTTAATTTTAGCTCAATTCGTGTTTTTCACCACTGACAGGCTTTGTAAGACTCATCTTGGCCACTCAAAAAGGATTAGAAAAAAATATATTAAATATTTATACACTTTTTTGTTGCTTCAAATTGATCCAAATCTAAACTACTTTAACTCTATTTAACATTTTGAAGTGTAAAAAATATCTCTTTGACCAGAGAGCCAAGTTATACTGTACATGGCTGGCACAGCAAACCAGTGTAGATTTCAGTCTATTTTTGAAAATGAACTTTTCGTTTACAAAATACAAACAGTGGACCTGAACATCTTTGAGCCAATAACTGTAGCATTCTTGAAGGCCCAGATTATTAAAAAATCAAACCCATCACTTAAGTATCCACCTTTCAACAATTGTTTCACATTATTTAATGCCTGTTTGCTAGCTCAAAGCTCACACATTAGCTTGGCAATCTTTGTCTCCCAGATACAGCAATCCATAGGTTGCACTGACAAAATCCCTAGTCGTTTCAAACAAGTGTGGTGACTTTTATTCCAGAACACAATTCACCAAACACACAGTGCCTAAAACTAAATCTACGAACCATTTGCTCCTTAATCTGTCTTACTTTTCCATTTCCAAACTGTCAGATTGACAAGAGAAACAAAATGGTGGGCTGAAAGCAATGGGTTGTAAACACACAATAATGATGACGTATAATCACCCTGGGCTACTGAACTTCTCGAAAAAACAATAAAGCAACATTAAACCAATCCATCAAAGCCTTTAAAAACAATGCACCACATCCTAGGCGACAAAACTCTTGGGAATGATGGGGGACAAGACGTTTGTGGCTTGAAATCCAGCCTCGGGTCTCCCATTTTAAAAACTAGACCTCTTAGAAATCTAAGCTGATATACTCTCATCTTTTTGGAATAGCAGAACATTGATATGTATCAACATTTAGTTTGAGGCTGAGCCATGGAAAGGGTAACACTCTTGTGGCACCAAATGCTCTATTTTTGATGTAATCCAGTGAAAGACGAGGAGGGCGTCCTTGGCAGCGGAGCTAGAGCTGAGTAAGCATGACTGCTTGGAAAATAAGCTCCAGGAGAAGTTCAGTCTAGGAGCTCTCCAGCTGAGATGGACATGCATTCCAGGAATACTAAGAGATGAGGCTCGTCTCTTCAAAGAGTCAAATCGGGTTACTTTGAGGTCATTTTAGGATACTTGATATCTCCCCATCTGTTCTCCTCAAGCCTCAGAGCAGCAACGCTGTTGGTTGAGCTTCACTTTGTGCTTAATCCCGTCGTACAGCTCAAAGTTGTAGTTCTCCAAGGTGGTGGACGAGCGTGACGTCAAGCCGCCATACGAGCAGGTGCAGTAAAGGAGGAGACCGGCGCACACGGCACCTAGGAGAACACCCAGAGAGCTCATGACGATGATGGTCAGGAGAATTGGGTCCAGGGAGTACAGCCATGCATTGTCTTTATCGACCACATGGGTCACGGGAGGCTCTGATGGCGTTTCGGCCGTGCTCCACTCTGGAAACTGGAAACCTACAACAACACGAGGAAGGGAGAACACATTGAGAGGATGTTTATAACAAAATCATGCACATAAACTTTTGTTTCTGAACATGATACCATGGTTATATTATAGGAGTGCCATCTCCCCCTTAAAGGGATACTCCACTTTTTTTTTTTGGAAATAGGCTCATTTTACAACTCCCTCAGAGTTAAACAGTTGAGTTTTACCGTTTTTTTAATCCATTCAGCCAATTTTCTGATATTTAGAAGAATGTCAGTAACCAGACAGTTTCTGGTCCCATTGACTTCCATAGTTGGAAAAAAATATACTATGGAAGTCAATGGGACCAGAAACTGTCTGGTTACTGACATTCTTCTAAATATCAGAAAATCGGCTGAATGCATTCGAAAATGGTAAAACTCAACTGTTTAACTCTGGGAGAGTGGTAAAATGAGCCTATTTCCAAAAAAAAAAAAAAAAAAAAAAGGTGGAGTATCCCTTTAAAAAAAGTGATGATATCAGTTGGTACCCTTACAAAAAAGGAGACAAATTCATGTACCATGGTTTTATATGGGAAACCATGGTATTTTCATGAATACCACGGTACTATAGCACATGTCCAAAATATCACAGTAGTACCATGTCCGATACCCAATTTTGTAAGTAAAAAGTACCATGGCATTACCATGTTCTTAAAAGGAAAAAAATGAACCTTTGGTCTAATTAAACATTGGTACCTACTGTAGTCAACCGTTCTCTGAGATTTGTTTTCATGATAATCGAATGTAAGAGTTTTATCTCTGAAAACTGTTTAATGTATAATATTAGTAATTGGGGCATTTACTAAGTAAAAATCGCTAGTTTATACCATTAACAAGGCTCAAAATAGCCCCACACTAGCACAATAACATAATGAGGGTCCATACATGCGAAACGAAGCATTGAGAACTTTGTAAGTGTACAGACCGTTTAATAAGAAGATACTTTATAAGGACAGTTCACTTTGTGTATAGTATACAGACAGGAGCAGTACTAGCATCATATGCTAAACAGTTTTTAGAGATAAAACTCTTTACATTCGATTATCATGAAAACAAATCTTAGAACGATTTAAACTCCCTTTGAAGGAGTTTCATCTCCCCCTAAAAATATAGTGATGGTGTTAGATTGTACACTGTCATAGTACCATGGTAAAGAAATGGCATAAGATCGTAAAACCGAGAAACTCAAATTTATATATGGTGATTTTTTTGTTGTTGCAAAACATGATACTGTCAAGTATACCACAGAACTAGCATGGCATATGTTTAAAATACCACAGTAGTGCCATGTCAAAAAAAAAACATTTTAGTAAGTGAAAAAATTAAAATTACCATGCTTTCATTGAAGTACTACAGTATTCTTTGAACTATTTGAGTAAATACCATGGTACTCTAAAGTACTCCAAAGCATACTATGGTATTACATGATAAATGAATCTAGAAATCAGTGGTATTACATCTATACTCAACATTGCAGCCTTTGAAGGCTAAACAGAAGTTTTTGTTTGTTTTCCTGCATATCATCATATGGAGGATGACTTATACAGTATAACAAACTAATGGTCTGGTCTGAGGGTGAACAGTGTCGGCATGGCTGTGTTTTCAGCTGACAAAACTAAGCCGTAAACTCTTTTGTGGCACCCTGAGCTTGCTAGCGGTTGCATTCGGCTTAATTAGGCCGATTTTGACAGCGAGCCGATGCCAAAACTCACACCAGCTGAGCCGCTTTTGCACATTGAATGATATCTGTTGCATTTTGTTAAAGCAAATTTCCCTTTGCCCTTTTAGTTCCAACAAATGTGTACCGAGGTGACTGACAGCTTGTGTAGAGCGTAAGCTAAACACAGACTTCATTACGTCGTATTAGAGTAGAAGGGAAAATGAGAAAAAGATTGAAAAGATAGATAAAGGAATTCAGGGAGAGTGAAAGAAAGACAGACGGAGGGGGTTGACGCTCTGTAAGGATGAACAGATTTCGGTTGGGTAATTAACTCATCCTTGTCTTTTTATTTATTTATTTAAGAGCCAAAACAAAGACATCTTTATGAGTTAGATGGATTCCAACTGTGCGATAGCAGGAAGGAGGAGGGCGGAAAGTCTGATAACCGGAGACGTTTTTTTTGTTATTGTGCAGAAATGCGGGGTGAGGGTGATATGAGTGTGAACAAACACGTACAGTACATACCCACACAAACATGTCATCTTTACCCATACAAACATATGCACAGAATCGCTGTGGAGTTCTACAGTGTGTGCCGGAAAATTACGGAATGGGAAGCGGCTTTAAAAACCCAATTAACTACATAATGTGATTTTGTATTAAAAAAGGATTTCGAAGAGCAAAAAAAAAAAAATATTGAGAATTGATACAAATATTCAAAATAATACATATTGACAGATCATTCACAATAAGACCACAAAAACATGCATTATTGAAGTAATTAGGGTGGATTGGTAGGGTTGATTTCATGTTCACTTTAAATGTGTCCTAACCATCTGTATTATTTGTTTTGGCTTTATAATCTTAAAGGGATACTCCACTTTTTTGGAAATAGGCTTATTTGACCACTCATTTAGAAGAATATCAGTAACCAGGCAGGTTCTGGTCTCATTGACTTCCATAGTATATTTTTTTCAAACTATAAGTAAATGAGACCAGAAACTGTCTGGTAACTGATATTCTTCGAAATATCAAAAAATAGGCTGAATACAGTACATCTGAAAACGGTAAAACCCATCTGTTTAACTCTGGGGGAGTGGTAAAATGAGCCTATTTCCAAAAAAAGTGGAGTATCCCTTTAAAACCTTGAGGGAAAAAAAAACTCCAAATTGATTCTCATTACTTCTGTTTCCTGCTCTTTGAAACTTGTTTAAAATATATAGCCTGACAGAAAGCAGTATATTGTAATGCATGTATGGTGAGAACTTACCTGCATTTATGTGGTCCTTCCCGTTGAAGAGACGCCCATTTCCAACTGTTGGCTTTTTAACTGTGGATAGAAGCGAAGACACCATATTGAATTATAAAATTATATTATGTGTTTTGTTCTCATTAATTAGCAAACTAGCTTTAAATGTTGGGCCAGAAACATACTCTACACTCTAAAAAATGCTGGGTTGTTTTAACCCAATTTTGGGTAAAATATGGACAAAGCTGTTGGGTTAAATTTATAAATTGCTTTTTTAATCCAACATTTGGGTTTGTCCATATTTTACCCAAAATTGGGTTAAAACAACCCAGCATTTTTTTTAGTGTATGCTCGTATGCAGACGCTAACTCATTGCACAACTCATGCATGTTTGTGTACTACATACTTGCGTGTGTGTTCTTTAAATATCAGTGCCAGACATAATAATAACATCATTTGATCATTCAGAATTCAGATTTACAGTAACTGACTTGCTAATTTACGTACTAATTTACAAGTTCGCTTTCACATACTTGCGTACTAGAGTCGTGAGTCTTGAATTGACAGAGATTTAAATAAGTATATTTTGAGACTTGAGGCAAAGCAAAACATTATTAAAGGTATGAAAGATTTGAAACATAATTACAGAGTACAGAAAAAAAAAACATCATGTGACCTACATAATTACTAATTGAAGCACACCACCAGCATTTACACATTAAGGGCACACACAAATATAGCAGCAAAAATAGGCCAACGTCTATATAAATGGACATAACAAGAAGTGATGATTAGAAAAATAAGATTTTATTGTCACATTTTAAAAGCAGGTTTTCAAGACACAAATCCATCAAGCAAAAATATTTTGTTCACATTCGCATTTTTAAACAATTTACTAATTTCAAAGTTGAGGTATAGGCTGACCACAGTTAGAAGGTACTTTCGTAAAGCAAAGTGCATTATCATCATCATCCTCATTATGATTAAATTCATAGTCTGTATCAGAAGCATCACCACCACCACCTCAGTAAGCTTTGCGGTGCAATAAAAGGCCCATAACTTTCAAATGGCTTTATGGATCAGCGTTGCTTTGTTCCAAAAATGTCTCAGTCGGAGCCTGCTGTGTCTAAAAGCAAAGAAATCAATGTGAGAGAGCTCGCACTCCACGGATGCGAAGGCGGATCCATTGTGAGCGATCTATTCGACCAAACTCCCCACGTCCGAGGAGGAGAGCGCTGTTGACTGTTCGACAACCCCTGAGATGCCCGTGTCTAAAAGTACAGCGAGTCATTTGAATCCGAGGAGACATTTGCAGGGGTTTGAGCATCAACCGCAATCCTCCGCTAATTGAAAAATAGACTGTTCTGTTAATTAGAAGCTTCTCGGTTCAGTATACGTGATGTATTTGAGAGCCCGAGAAGAATGGCTGTTTGGCATGACACCTCGCACTCATTAATGTGGTTTCCTGAATCGACGAGAGGCACAGGGAGGGGGCCGGAACGCCTATAGCAGCTTTAATAAATGCTATCTGGTCCATTAACTAATTAAAAAATATTAAGAGTGTAGAAAGAAGTTGGGGACACAGTTTAGGGAAGAAAAGAGCGATAAAGTGGCTGCTTTAAAAGCACATTGCTTGACGGTGCCAAAACATCTCTTACCACCTCACGAAATGGCATTAAAAAGGCCCTGGGGAGCCAGGAGGATTTATCTTTTTATTTCCACTTTGAACAGCTCTATATATCCTATCTTGACCCCTGATGTTAGATCTGCCCAATGTTCTTAAAGGTATAGATCACACGAAAATGGAAATTATGTGTCGTTCCAAACCCGTATGGCTTTCTTTCAAAAATGTCAACACTGTTTCTCTATAAAATTAAAGCGCAAAAGGTAATGAACGCTGTCAAAAAATAAAAGAAAATTCTGATAATGACATTCAAAAACCATTGTCGCTTAAAGGGATACTCCACTTTTTTTGGAAATAGGCTCATTTTACAACTCCCCCAGAGTTAAACCGTTTTTACCGTTTTCGAATCCATTCAGCCGATTTTCGGATATTTAGAAAAATATCAGTAACCTGACAGTTTCTGGTTTAATTGACTTCCAATGTATATTTTTTTCCTACTATGGAAGTCAATGAGACCTGGTTACTGATATTCTTGGAAATATCAGGAAAATTATCTGAATGGATTCGAAAACGGTAAAACCCAAATGTTTAACCCTGAGGGACCCTAAAATGAGCCTATTTCCAAAAAAAGTGGAGTATCCATTTAATGTTATTGTTGTCAAACTATATTTTTGCTCATGTGAAGCCATCGTATGGTCATACAAGTCAATCAAACTACTTTTATGATTATATGGCGAGTTTTGTTGTCTGTAATTTTCACATAAAGGAGCAGCATGAACGTTTTCATTTTGTGTTTCAAAGAAAAAAAAATCATTTTGGGGTGACCTATTCTTTTAAAAAATGTTTACATAGTTTCTGCTTTGGACATATGAAGAGTTCAGATGCAAAAGCCTCTAAATGCCATTTGAAATTTTCTTCTAAAATGATCATTTTTATCAAGCTTGTATATTTAAGTTCAGTAATTTCACTTAAATGGCAATGAAGATTACCAATTAATTGTCATTTAAGTGAAATTACTGAACTTAAATACACAAGCTTGATAAAAATGGTCATTTTAGAAGAAAATTTCAAATGGCATTTAGAGGCTTTTGCATCTGAACTCTTCATATAGTAATACCATGGAGTACCAATTCAATACTATGGCACATATATTAATCAAATGGTACATCCACAGTTTGTTTGTATTGCTCCGACATAACTGAATGACAACTCAATTCAGTAAGTGATTCAACATGGCTATGAAAGAGCACATGGCAGTCTTGGACACTATTCACTGCTAATCATTCTCGAAGCCTCATGATGCTTCAGTGAACCAAAATTGCAACCAGGTGTTGATATCTGCACAAGGTTTTCTCCCACCCCGGCACTCAGTGCTTCCTCATCGCATGAAAACGGAGAAAGGAAACAGCTGTCTTTGTTTATGGGACTTGTTTTTGGAGCCTCCACACCAGCAAGCGTTTGCTCAGAATAACACACGCCAACGCAGTTTTGAGGGATCTTTTGGGAGAAATGTGAGATACAAAGGAATAACCTAGATACTGCCACAAAGAACAAAGAAATGAACACAAAACATGAAGACTCCCATACACAATCCCCCTTCTCTTAACTCAAAGGTGGCGCCATCAATTCATTTAAGTTTAGCACATCATTGATATGAAACCATGCCTAATGAAATGTTTAAAGTCAACATGAAAGAACATCCACAATCCGTTTTTACTTCCGTAATGATGCATTTCCAATTAAAATGAGAAAAACTGTCAATTTTATTCATCAAGAATTGATTGGAAAAGGCCTTCAGTGTAGCCTGGATGCCAGCCCGAACTCCGCCCACAACATTTTATGTTTGGGAATTTCGGTCTGGACTCGATCCATTGAGGAGTAATTATGATCAGGCAAAAAATGATCGGGCCAATCAGATTGCCAGGGCGGGCTTTATATGATGATGGACAGATGATCTGCAGGGACGTAATCATCACGTTATCAAAGAGCGCTAACTGGTTTCCTTCAGAGATGACTGCAGTTGGAGAATTGAGATAGATTCTGCTTTCGCGTCTGTTTATAAAATTAATCGACAGCGCACTAATTTTAATAGACAAACAGAAAACTGCAATCAAGGCATTTGTCGATCGGAAAGATATTCGGCAAAAGTGTAACTTATTAGCTGGCTCTGACGGTCGCTAAGTTAAGAAGATGGGACGTAATGAAAAGCATGTGGTCGTTGTGGTTTTCATGAAGGACCAAGTGAAAGAAGCAACACTCGTTATTTTACTTCTAAAATAAGTAAGTTCTGTTGTTGACAACTATGCTATGCAAAGTATTTGACTCACTGCGTTGCTCTGATTGGTTGTAGGTCTGTCCGACTATCCAATTGAGTGCAGAGGTTTTTTTTTTTCCTGGTTCGGTTTTTTCCTGGTTCGGAGCGGTCTCAGACTCATATTCTCAATAGAATATGAGTATGACGAAGTCAGGCTACCTTCAGTGGATTGTGGAGCAGAACTTTCTTAAATCAATCATTGTTTAAAGCAGACTTCATTATGTTATTGAAAACCGGCATTCATCTACAAGGTTTTAGGAAGGCTGCATTACCTACAACAACAGCCTAAACCAGGTTACCAATGAGGTTAACCAATAATGGGCTCAATCACTCACAATAAGACCAAGAACATGGATTAGAAACTCCATTTCGATTTCATGTTGACTTTAACGGCAATGTTCATCATGACAGCTTAGGTGGGCTCTCCATTTTTTAGTCTTAACTCAAGTTGTTTACATGCAGAAACCTTTTATGTAATACTTCCCCTTCCCCTTATTACTAATTAAATCATGCTTGCGTTGTATTCAAAAAGTGCTAAGAAGCACATTCTCAGTATTGGAGCTCCCTCCTCTATGAACGCTTTGTCTTCTCTCTTTCACCAAAGGTCTGTTCCCTTGTTCTTCTATGATAAGGTAAAGAGGTACTCGTGATCAATCTCATGGACGAGTCAAAGTGCAAACATTGTGTCAGACAGCATGTCCACAACAACTCCCCAATGTTCTGACCACATTGATTTGACATAAGTACAGCAGACTGGATCAAAGTCAGTCCAGGATCAGTGATTAAGGTCATTGGATAACTAGGCATCCATCTTGAGGCTGGATACAGATTCACTCTTGGAGAAGGTCCCTCCAGATGAGCATGAGCTGGCTAGATGTGGTAAACAAGCTGAGCACACCAGTAAGACAGGGTCGAGCATCCAAGGAAGAAAAGAACACGGAGAGAATGAGGAAACCGAAAAAAAATCGAAGTGTTGGGTCCGTCTGGATGCATCCAAATCCAAGCATCTGGAGGCGTTCTCCTCCAACTCTTCAGTCCGAGATCCGCTTCATCAAGGACTTCCTTCATAAAGTCAGCATTTGTAGGCAAACCTCTAAACCTTTAGTCCAGGTCTCTCACCAGTAGGAATTCCCATCGCCCTTCTCAACCCATACAGTCAATTTGGGTGTCCCCCCAGACCTGTGCACGCCGCCGTTCGGGTGATGTGCACTGTGGGGGCTGTAGTAGGCCATTGTGGGTTGATTCCTCCTGGCCGTAAGATGGCGACAGCTAACGGCCATGACAATGACAATAATCAGGAACAAGATGGCTCCTCCACCAGCCATTATGTAATACCAGTTGGGCAAAACGGGCGGTTCTGACAGCGTATCTATTGTTGGCTCACTGCTGTTAGGTAGGGCTCCCCCTGGTGGAGAGATATACAAGCTGTGAAACACGCCACACTACTGCTAGGTTCAAATGCAAACACACTAATGAAAGATGCTGACTGTTTTGGCATACGGTCGTGTAGGGTAGAAGCTTCATGCTCCATGTTTCACTGTTCGAAATCAACATGAAATGATCGCTTTCCAGTAGAGGAACGGTTATTGAGGGATCTGAGTTGGGTTGCATAGCACCGTGTACAGTGAAACAATGGCTGTGAATGCAGTGCTGTTATGTAACGTGCTTTCAAATAGGCACCTGAGTCAGAGTCCAAGCATGTTGCAAACAAAGACCGCCAGGCTCTAGTCCTGGGGAGTGGGGATGCCTTACTACGTATATAAATCATATTTTTGGCATGCTGGATTTGGGACAAGCAGCTCTTCAGGACTAGTCAAAAGGCGTAGACTTCTGGTAGTTCTCTAAACCGTTATGTCTTAGGGGTACATTGGGGCTGCATTCAAACAAGAGGCTGTTTTGCCAAGCAGAGGCACATGCATTCTGTTCTCCCTCAGCTTATTGCAGAACGCTGACAGATACTTGACTATAGCAGGAGTTGGTAATAGGGCTGGGCATCGACAACTTCGTCAATATATTGTGATGCATCACTATTCAGATTGAGAGAGACTCAATGTGACCGCATACAAGACTGATTCTGTGGATTTTTTGGTTTTGCTCAAATTTTGATTTAAATTATTATGATGACATGCATTTATGTTTCTAACCATCAAACTTACGTCAATCACACACACAAAAACTAATTCGGCCATTTCAATAATTATTTTATTAATGATTAAAATCAGAGAGGCTGAAAAGTAGTCTGGGAAAACCCAGACATCTTCCGGAAAATTTAGATTTGCTCTGAAACTGGCAAAAAGCTCATTCAAGGCCATTTCCAATCCGTCAAAATCGAGGCACCAATCAGAAACGTTGCGGCGGGCTTTACACGATGACGACAGCGCTGGGATTTTGAAGCCGATTTTGTAGCCTACATTACAAAGATGGATGTCGCCGTCGAACATCTCTCGTTCGAATCAGCTATCGCGTCTGTTTTAAGCGATTTAAACGTTTCTTTTTTGTTAAAAACCGAGCAAAGAACAACACTCGGAGATATTTCTCCGCCGCTCTGCATACGCCATCTCCTTCATCGCTCTGATTGGTTTTAGGTCTATCCGCGACATCTGTTGGTGACGCCCCTCTGGAAATGATATAACGCCAAACCATAACTCACTTACAACTGAGAATGGTCTGGTTAACCAGGCTAGTTGAAAAGTGCAGTGAACTTTGTCACCACTTTGATATTTTCAATTTGGTAAGAAAAAAAATTCGTAATTACTTATTTGATGAAATTTGATTATCAATAATTGAACTACTGAAATGATATGAATGCACACACAAATAAATACAAATAAATACAAATAGATATAAGAAATACGTGACTCTCCTGTCCGAACTTGTTCATCAAAATGAATGAATCTTTTTCTGAGTCAATTCATTCATTTGAATCAACCAAAAGATTCTTTCATTTTGATGAACGAGTTTGAACTGGAGAGTCACGAAAGTGCATTACAGAACAGAGCAAGGCGATCATTTGAGCTTATAAAACTTAAACTTTGTTATTTTTTCTCTTTAAATGAGCGACCGTTTTGCTTGATAAGACCCTTATTCATCGTCTGGTGTCGTTTGCACTGAAACTCTTATTTGGACCTTGAACCGTTTGGTTCCCACTGAAGTCCATTATATGGAGAAAATCTTGGAATGATTTCATCAAAAACCTTAATTTCTTTTCGACTAAAGAAAGAATGACATGGACATCTTGGACAACATGGGGGTGAGTAAATGATCAGCAAAAGTTTTTTTTAAAGTGAACCACTCCTTTAAAGTTGACGTGAAACGCCGCATGTTGAGTTTAAATTTAAAAAAAAAGCTTTGACCAATTTCTGACACTGAAAATAAAAAAACAACCGTACATCTTGACGAAAGAAACCAAAATAGCACAAAAATTATGATCACACAACAAGTGGAAGCAGAAGGTCTTGTCAGCTCTGCTTTGTCTATCTCATGGATTAGTAAGCACAGTGTGAGAAGCGAACATTTGAGAAAAGAATGAAAAAAACAACAGTTCTCCAGGGACTCCGAGACATACCCTGAGTCTCTGATGCAATGCTGCCATCTGAGCAGAACCCGGCACAGGCAGACATCTTGTTATGCTATATTCAGCCACGGAGCATGACTGCGACACTCATTAGGGAGAGTGACTTGGCTGCCTGTGCATTTTATTGACACCCATTTCACAAAAGGAAGTGGAAGTGCTAATATGCTGGTAGCTTCCTAGGTATTCTTGCCAATGCAAGGATTTTTAAAACCAAAAATAAAAATGAAATAGAGCTCCAAATATAAAAAAAGCCATCAAACTGTCCACTGTTAGACTGCAGTCATTTGAAGAAGAAAAAAAAATCACGTCTATGTGTCCGTATACGCTGACAAATACTGGGATCCCACACCTTTCCAACAATTCCCATGACTTTTCTAGTCGTTTGTGATTACGGATGAGGAAAAATCATTCGATTGATGATTTGATTTTCTATGTCAGGTACTAATTTAAGGGAATTTAAGGGATAGTTCACCTAAAAATGAAAATGTTGTCATTATTTGGTTTTCACCAAACCCGTATGAGTTTCTTTCTTGAGTTGAACACAAAAGATGATATTTTAAAGAATGATCATAACAAGACAGTTGACGGTAATAGTGTTTTTTTTTTTACTATGGAAGTCAATGGCTACCATCAACTGTTTGATTACCAAAATTCATTGTATCTTATTTTGTGTTCAACTGAAAAAAGAAACTGGAGGTTTGGAACAACTGGAGCGTGAGAGACAAAATGTTCATTTTGGGGTGAATCATCCCTTTAAAGGTGCAGTGTGTGATTTTTAGCGGCATTTAGCTGTTCGTGCACGCCTTCGCATCCCCTAGACACCATTTACTACACAAAATAGGCTTTTTTCCCCTGATTTTGAAAACTTTTAAAATGCTTCCAAGATCGACATGTCAATCGTGATCGACGGGTTTGTGATTCCTGTAACATACTGTTTTACAGTCAATGATAAGAGTACTAATCAGCTGTCTCACGAACGTAACCAGCACATTTATCCCCACACAGCAAAGCCACAGCGAGGGAGAAGAACTAAATTACATGAAACAAAAGTCACTACTCGCGGTGTTTATGGCTAGCTTAGCTTTCTGCGGCTTCTCTTTCAAGGGAGTGACGAAACGCGCTACGGTAGAAACATGACGTCACAAAATGTCGACCTTCATATAGAAGGGGGTGACCACGGTTATGTAGATATAAATGTCTCATTCTAAGGTAATAAAAACATTACGGTTTATTAAGTATATACCACTGAAAACATGGTTATGGATGTCATATTGACATCAAAAATATTACATATTGCACCTTTAATAAATGCTCCAGATAAACGATTAAGCACGATAGCAAAAAAATACTACAGAATGCAGGTGATTGTGACTATGATATTGCTTGGATTCAACAGTTGTATAAAACGTTCTTTTTAACTGTCCATGTATAATTGTGTGCAGTTATTTTGCTCTGCTAATGAAAAAAGGTCTAAATGAAGTCAACAAATCTAGATAAATAAATATGCACTTTAGAGTTCAAATGTCTCCAAAAAAAAAACACAAATGCACATGCATTCACATCCGGAACTAAGAGCTCCTCGCATCCCATAAGAAACGGTTTTTCTTAGTGACATTTGGCATCCAGTGAGTCACAAAGGAAGTTGCCCTTTCTTTATTTCCTATAGACTTTGAATATAGTATCAATTTCTTTAAAAATGTTTCAACCCTGAAATGTTTCCCAGGTTTTTTGTAACTGTAAAACTGCACAAGTGTTAGAAAGATGGCCCCAAAATAGGCTGACAGGATGCCCATCACGTTAGGACTGATACGAATAGGCCAAACTGAGTCAATGGCATCAAACGTTACAATTTTAACACAACCTGAGTGAGATTTGAGAGCTATGACAGAGGAGACAATGTTCGGCGAATAATGACTGAAATATTTCATGCACTTTTTGGTAATATTTCAAAGATTTCTGGGGAATTCATTCTTGAATGTCAAATCGTGTCGCACAAACGGGTCCTCAAGGGCTCATTAGCCTGACAGTCCACGTTTGGACAGCTTTCCCAATCGGGACCTCAACAGGTAATAAAAAATATATCTGAAACGGACCGGTCACCTCAAATAACCGACCCAACCCCTGGTTCCTCAACTCACTGCATAAATACCACATGCTAGGAAGTAAAACAAACCCTATATCTTTCCTGTTAACAATAACTGCTGAGCAGGGCAGAGAGCAGGAAGTGCAAACATTCACACCCGAGGCAGAGAGTTTAAACTCACCGGTCATGTCCGGAGGGAACGCGGGAAAGGGCTCTGGATGAGGGAGAGAAGGATCGGGAGAGACAGAGAAAGAGAGAAACACAAACAGAGTAAAATGTTAATATGTAATGCAAGGTTAACGGCGGGGTACATCTCTGCCTTACTGTATCAGAGGCTGATGACTCTGAAAACATGCACTGAACTTCATAAATTGATGAATAACCCACATCAGAGACCATCAAAAGAGGACATCAAAAGACTTTTCAGGAAATGTTTCATGCTCAAATCAAAAGAAATATACAATGCCATTACGATTTTGTGGATTGTGGCACTATTTTCATGATAATTCAGCGTATTAATTTACTACAAATACTGAAATGTGTCCAAATGTTTACTTTTGTGGTTACTAAAATTCATATTATTATTATCATCAATATCTATTGTTTATTATTCCCAATTGCCATAATATTATCATGTATTATTGTTATTATTAATTCTATTATTCTAAATTAATAATAATAATAACTAAGTAGAATAAAAAAATCTTGTACACTCTAAAAAAATCCTGGGTTGTTTTAACCCAATTTTGGGTCAGATGTGGACAAACTCAAACATTGGGTTAAGAAATGTAATTTAAAAATGTAATCCAATGGCTGGGTTTGTCCATATTTGACCCAATTGCATTTTTTAGAGTGTCAGTGTTGTTATTTTTTAATTAAAACCTAAAGATTAATCAAAAACAAATCCTGTAAATTATTGACTTTTCCCCCCAAAAAAAATTAAATAAACCATTCTAGTAACTGGTCACCATTTCTAAGTTTTATACCGCTCTTAAATCACCCTTTTCCTTCACTTGATCATTTGATTATTCCTGCGGTGTTGCTAATAAATCTTTAAAAGCACAAATATTCCATGAGGTCATGAAAATAATGTAAACAATGCAAAGAAATCTTCACAGTCCTTGATTTTTGGGATGAAACATGACCTTAACATGTTTTTTGAGATTCACACAGGTGCTGATTCCAAATGCTTTTTCTTAAAAGCATTTTTTTTTTTTCTTCGGATAAATCAGATAAAAATCTGTCCCATCCTCATACAGTGATCAGAAAAGGTATTTTGATTCTCAATTTGTTGGCAGAGGAGCGTGTTTTCAAGTTTTAAGTTGTTTTCATGTTGTGAAGGTTTTGTTTTGAAGAGCGAACAAGGAGAAACAGAGGAGATTGCTTGAATTCTTGAGATGCAAACAATTAGGAAAAGACGAGGAACAACTGTTGTGAGGGCCAGCGGCTCGGGGGTCTCTTTTTGGCGGGAACTGCAAGTCCAACTGGACGGGTCGATAAGAATTCTCCCAGCATGCCTTGGGAAGAATCACAGCAGGCGCATGGTGGAACATGAGCTCTGGAGGCTTCCAATTTTTGGATTCGAAATAAACCACCAAGTCCCGTAGCCTCAGCGCGAGCCAAGCGACAATGCTGCGAGCCAAAAATGACTAAATCAAGAGTTTCTAGTTATGGACCAGGAATCGGAGTAGCGACGAGCACATGGTCACATTCTGATATCCTTAAGACCATAAGCCACAAAGCTTCTGTGCAAGATCCGTCCTCAAAAAGCTCTGGCTATCAACTAATTCCGTTAAAAAGCTCTGTTTACAAACATGGAAGGAGAAGCACGAAGGAAATAATGAAACATAGATTAGCATCGGAGCCCAGGGGCATTTGTGGCCTAGATTTGATTCTACATTTTGCTTTTGATGGCAAACAATGAAGCGCAGAATTTTTTTTTGTGTGTCCTCTTTTCATGTTAATAAATTCTATTTTGAGAAGCTCTTTGAGATAGTGGCTGTGATGGCTAGGTTTGATCACATTAAAAGGAGAGGTTTATGGAGCGAGTGTCTTCAGAATCTAAACGAATTATGGTGAAAATAGTGGAACTGGAATATGTGCCATCTGTAATGAAGAGATAATGGTGACTTCACAGGAAACCAGAAAGAGCGTGGCAGGGAGAAACATGTGGTGGAGATAATGCAAGCCGTTGGCTTAAGTTGCCGCTATAAATGACAATAAAAGTATAAAGGATAAAGCTAATGATGGAAGACTTACGAGTACACTCCTCCAGCGGTGTGTTCACACTCATGTGGATATTATCAATCCAAATGTGGCCTTTGGGACCCTCAAAAAATCCTTCGATTACCACCTGTGTGATGAAATGTGAGCACATAGAAAACACGAAATGTCACCATGATTTCTGTCAGGCTACCAAGACTAAACAAACAAATGTAAACGGCGTCCATTCTTCAAACGAGTAATCACTTGGGCAATAGATTTACTGTAAGCAATTAATCACGTTTTGGGGTGAATTTCACTAACATATAAAATTTTACCCCACAATCAAAATAAATAAAATAATAAATTATGTTTCGGGACCATGAATTTTAGCATTGTGACATTATTTCATTATCCTTTTTAATTGAATTTCCATTATAATCCCATGTGATTTGTATTATAGTACAAATGTAGAACAACAAATATTACTATGATGTATAAATATGATGTATAATATAATTAATCTTTAAATAGGCTTAAAAACAAACAAAACACACCTTTGCTTTTAAATTTGGGGTGAAATGTGTGAGATTCTTCAATTAATCTCAAATTTTGAACACCACCATTATAATAATTATTTTGTTTTCGCAAGACCAAAACCAGATTTTCTTCATATCAACATAAGTTATAAGCTAGTTTACAATAAAGAAAACAAGACTGTCTTGAGAAAACAAGACAACATTTATTAATGCTTTTAAACATGATGGATGATTTTTTTTTTTTTTTGCATGCTAATTTGACAGCCCTATATTTTACAGCCTAAGGGCCCTATTTTAAAAGGTATACTCCACTTTTTTTGGAAATAGACTCATTTTACCACTCCCCCAGAGTTAAACATTTGAGTTTTACCGTTTTCGAATCCATTATTTAGAAGAATATCAATAACCAGACAGTTTCTGGTCCCATTTTTTTCCTACTATGGAAGTCAATGAGACCAGAAATACATTCGAAAGCGGTAAAACTCGACTGTTTAACTCTGGGAGAGTAGTAAAATGAGCCTATTTCCCAAAAAAGTGGAGTTTCTCTTTAACGATCTGAAACGCAAGTATCAAGCGCAAAGCACAAGTAACTTTGTGGGGGGATCTCGGCACTGTTGCTATTTAACCAGCGGGATAAATGACTCTTGCGCCCGACGCAAGTTTAAAAGGGGGTGGTTTGAAATAGCTTGATTATTCATAGGTGTGGTTTGGGCGTAACGTGAAATAAACCAATCAGAGCGTCATCCAACATACCCTTTAAGAGCAGTTCCGCATGTTGCATGACAGATTGTTATTATTATGGTGAATTTACCAGGTGATTTCGCAGTCTTCAGATTTTTTTTCTGGATTTTGACGGGCAAACTAATTTGTCAGATGTCCTTATATACAAACGTGTTTTGCCACAATTGGGCAAACAGGTCTGATCCGTCATTACTACAATTAGCCTGAAAAATTTGGGTAAATGTGTAAGCTAGATTGCTAAACCACAATGATTTCCCTCATGTGTTAATATGTATCCAGTTATAATGTACGATTTGCAAAAATAACAATATGTGTTGATGAGAGTATCAAAATGTATGCGCATTGTGCACATTATGCCCAAGCATGCGCACTTAAAATAGCATTATGAACAATATGCAACGTGTGACTGACTTTGGACTAGGTTTTTTCTGGTCAGTGGCGGAATTGTTTTCTGGAACTGCAAAATAGCACAAGGGAACGCTTGCGCCGAAACACGCCTCCTTTTTGCGCCGACCCACCTAGGGGGCGCAAGTTCATTTCCTAGTTTACCGACGTGCGTCTGTGGAGGGAAAAGTAGGAATGAGACATGCCTCAAAGTCTGTACAAAGTCATTTGCGCCGGGTACAAGATAGGACCCTAAATGTCCTTTTTGAAAAGATTTATAGGTCCTGATAGGTCCTTAAATCAATTTGTTAGCGATCACATCGTTATCTACATGGTACTGTGGCATCAACAGCCAATGAGCTTTCTGCTCAATATTCAAATATTGGCAATGTTTGCTGTCAGCCGTCTGCCCTTCCTCAACGTATACATCTGCCACAGAGGATATTTCATGTATGATATATGTGCAGCAGCAGCATGTCTTCCACCAAGACCAAGTTCATTAACATTGCCATATCCATTACCATGCCAATCTCTCCGAGAGTTGTAATGACAGAACTCTAAATCACAGTTTAAAAGAGATTCAACTTTTCATCAAGTCTAATCTGCTTACCTGAAATTCATTTGGAGATCGAGGTATGATGGTCCGTCCTTCTTTCCAGATGGGCTCCTGGTCTCCACGGAGGGACCAGAGGAGGGTTTCCTCTTGGTGTTTGTTCTGCAGCAGGACCCTGAGTGTTGCCTGATCCTCCAGCTGATAGGAGAAGATCAGGCAGAGAGGTCCGGTGTCAGGATCCACACTGGGACTGAACAGTCTGGCTTTCTGGCCCTGGGTCTCAGGACTGGCCTCAATGTAAAGGTAGTTTCCCAAACCTATGAAAGAACGAACATAATAAAGTGTGTCAAACAGTCCGTCCATGTCAGCATCAAAAACTCTCTATATATGAAGACTCGAATTACTCTGAAAAGTGCAATACGTAATATGGCGGAATTAGTCCCACCTCCTAAATAAAAGAGCCAATCGGCGATTAGTAAAGTCATCACGTCACTGCAACTGCCGTTAGATGCTCAGGGTTTCTCAAACTCGGTCCTGGAGGGCCACTGTCCTGCAGAGTTTAGCTCCAACCCTGATCAAACACACCTACCATAGTGATCCTGAAGACCTTTATGAGCTTGCTCAGGTGTGTTTGATCAGGGTTGGAGCTAAACTCTGCAGGACAGTGGCCCTCCAGGACCGAGTTTGAGAAACCCTAGGCCTTCTTCAGAGTTTTTTGTCCACTGAAATTTCTTGGAAAAATAGTCTACTTTTGCAGTGATTCTTCAGCAGAACAATTCATAAACAAATTAAATAACCCATTGAAGAAATGTATATCAATCCTTCACAGCCTCGCTTTCATTCCCATTAAAAATCAAGGATGGCGCTGCTGTGAAAAAGAGCTATAGAAACAGTCTGAGACGCCCATTTAGTAGACGCTATTGGAGCATAAGAACTGCATTTCTGAATTTCATTGGTGATTCCAAATATTAATATTAATCATAAGCTTGGTGAACAGCTTTGGAGAATTTGATGTTTCCCCATCCAAAGGGGATGCATGACTGAAATAGCTGCCTGAGAGGCGTTTCAAAGATGGCCGCCGAGTGAAATCACATGTTTATATCCACATCCTAGTTTTTACCAAGTGATAGAATCTTGAAGCCTTTTGGTTAGTGGCATGCAATCTTATATATTCCCAACTGGGCAAGATATCCTTTTAACACATGATATTTTTACAGTCTGGATTATGTCACTTTGGGTCTAACCTATCAAACAGCCGGTGAGCACTTCCTGAACCCAAACTATGTTTTTCAGCAACATGATTCGCCTAAACATCACACTGTGTGATTTTACTGAAAAGTCAAGTGTGTCACTGTGGGAAAAGTCAAGTGCCTCGTCATTAGTATTAGTGTCTTTCGTGAGCGACGGGAGCCCACTGGGTTTAGTGTAGGCTTTTTAGGTGACGGGAGGTGTCTGTTTGCTAAGCCGAGAGTGAAAGAGCGTTAAGTGGGAGCAAGGCGTGACCCCTACGGTGAAGAAAGAGCGGCGAGACAGGTGCACACTCTTTTATCTCTCGATATATTCGTGAATAATCTTTCCAGACGTTTCAAGGTCAAAAGACAGCTCACGTGGTGGCGGCCGCCATCTCTCCGAGTGATCCGATTGAACGAGGAGGAGACATGTGACCTATGGAGTCTTAAACATTTCGAGAACTGTCAAAAACCGCCTATAACACCTTGCAGCTGTCGGCACGGCTTGTTAAGTCTTTCAGAGAGAGCATTTAAAATTTTCCAAGGCAATGAATTTAAAATAGGTTTAGGATAACAATCCCCTTAACGTCAATGGGAATGCATATATGAGGAGATGTGAAGGGTGGAATGGGGAATATCTTTTATTGATGTGAAAAAAAAATACCCTTTTTGATCATAAGTACTATGTATATGGGGAAATGAATAATGATCTCTTGAAAGAGGCTCTAAGTGCATGGAAGTCTATGCAAAAATCCGCCTGGAAGGCAGGTGAAGGACTGGAATACATTGGAAATGCAGTTTTTCCACAAGAATCTGCGCCTCTGAAGTCAAATAAAGATATTCGGGATTAACCACTTGCCTCACAACAGCTGAAAGTGACTGGTATAAGGGGTTATTGAACTTCCAGAAAGGAGTTCTGGGTAATTGCAATGCTTCTACTTCTTTAATGTTTTGGAAATTAAATTAATGGTTAAAAGAGTATTGCTTAGCAATGTCTACATCACATATATTAAATTGTATTACATTGCATTACATTATAATATATTATATTACATAATATTACATAATATTATATTATATTACATTATAATTTATTATAATATATTGTATTGTATTGTATAGTATTATATTATATTATATTATATTATATTATATTATATTATATTATATTATATTATATTATATTATATTATATTATATTAGGGCTGTCAAACGATTAATCGCGATTAATGGCATCCAAAATAAACGTTTGTGTTTACATAATATATGTGGATGCCTTGTATATAATTATATATATATATATATATTATATATATATATATATATATACACACACACACACACACATGCTAGTATATATTTAAGGAATATTTTCATGTATATACTGTATATAGATTTACATATTATATATATTATATATAAATATAAATATTATATATATAAATAATATTTTTTTTCTTAAATATACATGCATGTGTGTGTATTTATATATACATACAAAATAATTATACACAGTACATCCACATATATTATGTAAACACAAACTTTTATTTTGGATGCGATTAATCGCAATTAATCGTTCGACAGCCCTAATTCATATTCATATATTGTATCAGCAGGGATGCATTACTTTAATCAAAATTGATCAAAAGTACAGTCATTTATGTTCTTTTGTCCACAAAAATATTAAGCAGCACAACTATTCTTAATATTGATAATAATAAAAAATATTTCTTGAGCAGCAAATCAGCATATTCTGAAGGATGGTGTGACACTGAAGACTGAAAATTCAGATTTGCCATCACAGGAATGAATTACATTAATATATATATTTTAATATACTGTATTAAAATAGAAAAATTTTGGACGCTGGCATATAATTGAAAATATACAAAAATGTCAAATCAATGACATGAATGCAAACGTATTAAACTAATTGTTAAAATCTGACAGAATGAGCCACATTTGAAGCTGTTGTAAAACAGCCAACATATGCACAGCAGTGACCTCACATCAATTGAATTCTATATGAATGTTTGGCAACCTTAGACAGCCTATAGTTAGGCGGAAGAATTATTTATAGTTTACTGTTAATAATGAATGCAATTGTTTAGTGAACATGTGTGTCCCCGTCATATTGCTGTTGCTGCCTTTTTATAAAAGCAATGTCACTCGAGAGAGATCCAGCATTAGTGATTTTACCATGTCAACACCTGACTTAAACATGGTGAAATCACTGTAACACATGCCCTCGAGTGCCATATTGCTTTACTGAAGAGACAACATGAAACCAAATACTGATGAAGAAAAGAAATAGAAAATGTGGAATGAAGCTAGATTTGAAAAAAAGGGAGGCTGAGACAACGTCAAAAGCTAAGTTTTGCATTTCATCATCTCTTTCTTTCACAATCATTCACAACAAGACCATAAAGGTGTATTGCATTAAATATGGTAATTTTTGCTTTCTTATTGACAAACATGTAGTATCTGCTCTCAATCAAAAAGTGATTGTTTCAGCATTCCAAGATCATTTCTGCCTTCACTGTCATGCTTTGTTCCTGGTGTACGCTTCTAATTGCGATGTGTCATGGGATAGAAATAAAGGGAGTGTGACAGTGTTCGGGAGGGAGAAAGGAAGAGAGAAAGCATGCCGAGCATTTATCCTGTTTTCCTCTTCTAGATCCCATGCCAGTGTCTGACATGTGGAAAGCAGACCGCCGTGTAGAGAGGGAATGAGGTCACAGGAGTTTACCAGAGCACATACTGGGGATAGAAAGGGAAAAGGCTGTTCTGGGAACAGTCCAAGCACTTGTCTTTGGGGTGAGGCATAAAAAAAACGTTAATAGGAAACTGATTTGGAGTCATATTACACAAAAAATAGTCTGCCGAGTGAGTTTACACTGGCATCAATTTCTATGAGGATCAAGACTGGTTTATGCTGGTTAGTGCAAGCCAAGATGTTCACAGTAAAGCTTGTAAAATTAGATAAGAATTGAGAAGAAAATTTCAAAAAGTAAAATAAAGTTAAAAAAATATATAAATATTTGTATAAAATATTAGATTAGAGAATATTATACAATTGAAATTTATAAATGTATGTATAAAATATTTACATGCATTTAATTACTCATATATAATATTTTTAATTATGAAGAACTATAATTAACTAAGTTTTTGTAAATGTAAATTAATATTATTTTTAGGGCTGTCAAACGATTAATCGCGATTAATCGCATCCAAAATAAAAGTTTGCGTTTACATAAAATATGTGGGTGCACTGTGTATAATTATTTTATATATATAAATACACACACATATGTATGTATATTTAAGAAAAAAATATTATTTATATATAAAATATTGATATTAATATATAATATAAATTATATATAAATCTATATACAGTATGAAAATATTTATTAAATATATACAAGCATTTGTGTGTATTTATATACTGTAAATAAAATAATTATACACAGTGCATCCACATATATTATATAAACACAAATATTTATTTTGGATGCGATTAATCGCGATTAATCGTTTGACGGCCCTAATTATTTTATATTATATATCTGTATAAATATTATACATTATAACTGTTAACTGTTGCCCCATATTATAATATGATATAACTTAATGTAATGTAAAATAATATAATGTAAAAAAAAAAAAAAAAAAAAAAATATTTGTTGTGTAAATGCAATGCGTTTCCATGCATAAAAACAGACAAAAGCCTACAGGCATGACAACCTCTCTATGCATGCAAATGTGTGTGTATTTGTGCACACAGTGTGTGAATGTGTGTGTAATACTCACTGTTTGAGCCCATGGAGAGATCTTGACTTTGACCCAAGGCGGTGCTTTTGCTGGAGCTGTGTAGCGCCCAGCTGAGGTCAGAATCCGGGTCAAGGGTCCAACCACACAATCCTTGCTCAAAATCACACAGTCCTTTGTGAGACGGCAGGGCAGCACTGGTAACTGAAAAGAATACATCAATACATTCGCATTAATATTCATCAACCCCGGCAAAAAATTGGACGGCTTAAGGCACTTTAAGCTAAACTGAGCTCTGACCTTTGACTTCAGCTGTTCAAAAATAAAAAAATGACAACAATTCTGCCAAACAATCCACTGAAAATCATGATTGTTTTACTTAAGTTAAAGGGAAAGGGATATTAATTGAATAAAAAAGTGGTGTGAGTGTGCTTATGTTGTTGTGATATAATCTATATTGTAACATTTACACAGCGATCACACTTTACTACAACGTTTTTGATTTCTAGAGGTTTATGGTATTTATGATGCGTATTGAGAGTAAAAACGACTAACCTGGACTGGGTTTCTGTGTTGTGGTGGTTTCTACAGAGGAAGGCTGAGATGGTTTGGATGTCTCTACAGCTGGTGTGGAGGTTTCTGTGGATGGAAACACATAATTAACAATCATATCAGAACCCAGAATGCATTTCCATTCAAACAAATCTCTTTTTCTTTCCATTTCAAATGAGATTCCCTTTCATTTTAATCATGCAGCCAGCCATGAGTCAGATATTCATAAATTAAATCATAAAGCTCCAAACTCGGGAATTTATGTCAGCGCAGAGGGGAACATAAACTATGTGCACAGTATGCAATCCTGTGCAAAAACTATAATGTGGCCCCTGTATCGCCAGGAGGTCTTTACATCTGTCTGAAATGATGACATCAGACTGATGGATAGCGTTGCTGTAGGGAGAAAAACCAGACAAACCATGGGGTGTTGAATGAATACATACTAATATATAGGACCTCCAATCTATTATGGTAATAAAAAAAAAAGTATCAGCAGTTTTTAGCTGTTCAAAACAATCAACACTCAATCACTCTGGTGTGCGAGACACTTTGATAGCACTTAAATGGATAGTTCAATTTGAAATTATTCATTAATTTTTGGTATGTTTTATCTTACCTCAAGGGCATCCAAGATGTAGATGTCTTTGTTTCAGCAGTAGTTTCAATTTTGATATTTTTAGGTCAAACCGTTCTTGTCTGTCAGTCATATAATGGAGGTCTATGGTCACCACCTCAAAGAGCATGCACAGAGAAGTCCAAATTAAACATGATTTAATGACTCGTAAATGTAAGTACACATCGATGGCCTAAGACACGAAACGAGCGGTTTGTGTGAGAAAACGAACAGTATCTGAGGGCTCGGGCGCTTCAGTCTGCGCAAGCGCCGGAAGTGGTCTCTCGCGCGGTTGCGAAAAAAAAATATCGAAATCGTCTTCCATTGCAATTTCCGGTATATCTAAACGTCTTTAGATTTTCACAGTGAAAGGTAACGCTTCCGAAATCTCTGTGTAAACAATGAGTGACGTACACGCGTGAGAGATCCCTTCCGCTTGCGCAGACCGAAGCGCCCGCGCCCTCAAATCACTTGGACGTGGCTCTGGTTACAAGAGGTAAAAACGATATAAATACTGTTCGTTTTCTCACACAAACCGCTCGTTTCGTGTCTTAGGCCATCGATGTGTACTTACATTTACGAGTCATTAAATCATGTTTAATTTGGACTTCTCTGTGCATGCTCTTTGAGGTGGTGACCATAGACCTCCATTATATGACTGACAGACAAGAACGGTTTGACCTAAAAATATCAAAATTGAAACTACTGCGAAAACAAAGACACCTACATCTTGGATGCCCTTGAGGTAAACTAAAACATATCAAAATAAATTTAAAAGTGAACTATCCCTTTAAATTAGCCTTCTTTCATTAATTAGGATCCAAACATAGAAGCGACCAATGATAATATATTGTGTGGCGAAATACCACAAGTGCAAGTGATTGGGAGCACTTCGACTCAGCGCAGTAATATCATCACTCCAGAGAGGGAGAGGACTTTTCACGAGTGATGATATTACTACGCCGAGTCGAAGTGCTCCCAATCACGTGCTGTGGTATTCTGCCATACATTATAGTTATCCATTTTACACACTTAGAAAAGCTCAAAGTTTTATTTTGTTTCATCATTCTTGGTCGAGTTACTCTACTTGTGTAACTGTGTTTAAATAGGGAAAACGTGGAGGTGTATGGTCGCTTCTCTGCTTGGCCCCTATTGAATGAACTGGGCTAGTTAAGTGCGATCAAAGTGTCTCGCGCGCCAGAGCGATTGAGGCGAGTGAGGTATGCATCAACTCGTCTTAGTTAAGGGAATAACATAGTTTAATATGAAAAAAAAAATGGAGTATCCCTTTAATGGTGCGTTTATAACACACGCACACACACACATTCATTGTGTTCATGTCAGTTGTGATTATTCTTTCTCGCAGTAAAATAATCTTTTTAGCGAGTAGGAATGATTTGTCAGTCTTGAAACCTGCCTTGGAAACAAGTAAACTGCAGGTTTTAGACTTAAATAAGAACAGAAGTCCATCTAATAGATGAACTGAGCGGTCACTCACACAGTAGTATCTGCAAAGGGAGCGAATCGGTGCATACATTAATATTTTGAATTCATAAAAGGTGAGCCACAGCTGGTGATATTTGTCACTGTAATGCCATGGCCTTTTCTGAAGCAATTAGCCAGCTAATACCACTTCCTCTGCCCTATCGCTAACTGCCTCCCTCTCGATGCCATCCTCTTTCCCTCCATCATTCTTTCATATGCCTCCACACCTGCAGTCTGCATCCATTTGTTGTTCTTTGTCTTCTGATTCAATTAGTACAGGGGTGATGGATAAATACCATCACCTGCGCGGGACTGTGCTCTCGCGCGCGTACACACGACGTGCAAACGCTCTCCGCGCCGCAAAGATGTTCTGTCAGGGTTTAAAGGTTCCTGTGTGTCATGGTGTAATGATCTTGACCTTTCAGAGATGTGACAGTTGTGTCAGCACAACATACAAGACAAATACATGGATCGTCGTCACACAAAGAGCTGTACTCTACGACACACTACAAGGCTGTTCTGAAAGCTAGGACGCGCAATTATGCATCCTTCTAAAATCTTCAACAGCTTTGTATGCAGCTTTCAGAGCAATTGAAGAATGCCCTGAGACAGGCTCACTAAAAAGTTTGAACCAAGTCACTGAAAAAATAATACAGAAGCACGTGAACACAAATATTTTATGAATTTGCATACAGCAGTATTTTAGTATTTGTTATATAATATTATGGTATTTATTAAAAAAAAATCTAGATTTTCATTTTAATGTAAGTTTATGTTTTGTAATTTTTGTAAATTGCTATTTAGCTTAAATATTTTTTTTTATAATTTTACAAGTTTACAAGTTTTTTAAGTTTAAGATTTTATCTAACAAATAATAAAACAATATAACAAAACATAAATATTAGGTGAAAAACTTAAACTTAAAAATTGTACCTTTTAAAAGACTTTCAGCGAAAATGAATTTCAACAGTGTGCATTTTAGCTAACAATAATGTATGAACTATTTTCATGTAGAATTATTTTTTTCCCTAGAATGCCACATTAGTTAAATTTAAAAATTAAAATTTAATTTTCAAATTACCCCTTGAATTCATTGATTGATTCATCCATTCATTTTCTCTCTGCTTACTAAGTTTACAGAAATCCCCTTTAACCCTATAACACAACACAAAGCAATGTGCAAATCAAAATATGGTTAAAGGAGTAGTTCACTTTAAAAAAAAAAAAAAACTTTTGCTGATAATTTACTCACCTCCATGTGATCCAAGATGTCCATGTCTTTCTTTCTTCAGTCGAAAAGAAATTAAAGTTTTTGATGAAAACATTCCATGATTTTTCTCCATATAATGGACTTCAATGGGAACCAAACGGTTCAAGGTCCAAAAGACAGTTTCAGAGCAGCTTCAAAAGGCTTTAAACGATTCCAGACGATGAATAAGGGTCTTATCAAGCGAATCGCTCGTTTAAAAAAATAACAAAGTTTAATTTATATAAGCACAAATGGTCACCTTGCTCTGTTCTGTGATGCGCGTTCGTGAATCTCCTGTTCGAACTCGTTTATCAAAATGAACAAATCTTTATTCGTATTATTTGGTTCATTCAACGAACGAGTTGACTCGGGAAAAGATTTGTTCATTTTGATGAACGAGTTCAAACTGGAGAGTCACGGACGCGCATCACAGAACAGAGCAAGGCGACCCTTTGAGCTTTTATTTTAAATAAGCGATCGTTTCGCTTGATAAGACCCTTATTCATCGTCTGGAATCATTTAAAGCCCGTTGAACAGTTAGCAGTTTGCACTGAAACTCTCTTTTGGACCTTGAACCGTTTGGTTCCCATTGAAGTCCATTATATGAAGAAAAATGCTGGAATGTTTTCATCAAAAACCTTAATTTCTTTTCGACTGAAGAAAGAATGACATGGACATCTTGGATGACATGGGGGTGAGTAAATTATCAGCAAAAGTGTTTTTAAAAGTGAACTACTCCTTTAAAACACTTGTGAAAATCAATCAATATAGAAAATGTCTTCGTACTAACACCGTACGTCGGGCCATATTTTCATGGACTTTTCTTAGGGTGAAGGATATTGTTGTTTCAAAATGGCTTTACATGTTATCTATCTCTTTAAACCGTACGTGTAACTGTACACCACACCGCAGGCTGCAGTTGCCTTAATGTGATTAAGACTAGCGGGAAGATCATTGCCTTCAGTGTGTGTGTGTGTGTGTGTGTGTGTCTGAGTGTGTTGGAAGTAATGGCAAGTAAGGCAAAGAAATGAAAGCATATTATTGATAGCTGTAATCTGTCTTCCATCCATTCCTTTCTCAGCTCATATCCCATCATTCTCTTCTCTCTCCCTCTACTCTTGCCCTGTCATTTCTGCTTTCATCAGATTCTCACCCATCCTTAAGGAAAGCTGTCAAATAGTTATCCATAGAACCTGATTCAGCAAAAAATGAGCATTCAATAATGAAAAATAGATATATAAATAAATAAAACACCCTCAATTATGCATAAAGCTTGTCTGCATATTTCAGCATGCTAACCAGAGTTTGGCAGGGCTGCAAAGAGCAGTAGTGCATGCTGGGAAAATAAAACAGCCCAATAATTCACCTGAGAGAGACATGCAGTGTACTGTATTGCAGCATATGCATTTGATTGTTTCTTAGTATGCTCAGATACGTATGATGACACACATCATACGTAACCCAAGAAGTTCTTGGGTTTAATTATTTAAACCCAAGTGATAAGTTCAAATTCTATTTTATAAAAGAACAAAGCAAACACTGAGAACAATGGAGGAATTACTTCTGGGAGATGCGTGTATTCTCAAGTACATACACTCTAAAAAATGCTGGGTTGTTTTAACCCAATTTTGGGTCAAATATGGACAAACCCAAAATGCTGGGTTAAAAATGTAATGTAAAAATTTAACCCAACGGCTGGGTTAGTCCATATTTGACCCAAAGTTGGGTTAAAACAACCCAGCATTTTTTAGAGTGTACTAAGTAACAGTGTGGGCAGGTAAAGCCTATATGTGTGTATACACTACAGCTGTTCTGTGGGATGAACATGCATAACATATGAGTGAATGTGTGGGAGAGAGTACATGGGAAAGAGAGTAAGATGGTCTCTGATGAGAAACAGAAAGAGGAGGAGAAGTGAGGAGAGCAGGACCAGAAGAAAAACATTTACACAGGCCAGATCAAATGGTGGGAACAGAGAGAGAAACTGATTCGAAAACAAAGTTATACAATAAAAGAGTGGAAACTAGAGAGAAAGGTTGTGATTCTTAAAGGGACAGTTCACCCAGGAACTCATTTTTTCACCTTCATACACTCTAAAAATACTGGGTTGTTTTAACCCAACTTTGGGTCAAATATGGACAAACCCAAACGTTGGGTTAAAAATTTAATTTAAAAAATGTAACCCAATGGCTGTTTGTTTCAACCCAAATTTGGGTCAAATATGGACAAACCCAAATGTTGTGTTAAAAATGTAATTAAAAAAAAATAACAGTTTAAAGTAGAGGTAAAATTTGAAATTAGATTTTTTAACCCAACATTTGGGTTTGTCCATATTTGACCCAATTTTGGGTTAAAACAACCCTGCACTTTTTAGAGTGTTTCAAAAATGCTGGGTTGTTTCAACCCAAATTTGGGTCAAATATGGACAAACCCAAATGTTGTGTTAAAAATGTAATTAAAAAAAATAACAGTTTAAAGTAGAGGTAAAATTTGAAATTAGATTTTTTAACCCAACATTTGGGTTTGTCCATATTTGACCCAATTTTGGGTTAAAACAACCCTGGGTTGTTTCAACCCAAATTTGGGTCAAATATGGACAAACCCAAATGTTGGGTTAAAAATGTAATTAAAAAAAATAACAGTTTAAAGTTGAGGTAAAATTTGAAATTAGATTTTTTAACCCAACATTTGGGTTTGTCCATATTTGACCCAATTTTGGGTTAAAACAACCCTGCACTTTTTAGAGTGTAACCTTCACTGATCATCAGTACCGCCACAGTACATTTATGTAATTGTGAGAGTTTCTATATTTGCAATTCAGATCAATCAGTCTAGAATTTTGAGAATTTGGTTTTCACATAAAAGTAGAGCATACTGTACATTTGCATACACACATGTCGCACACAAACACACACACACACTCTCTCAATCAGATGTCTCTCCAGCAGCTCTATGATAAATTATACAACATAGAGGATAATTGGCACGGAGGGTTGTCTGATTATAGCAGAGCTGCGTGAGTGTGTTTGTCTGTCTTTCATGCTTATAATATTGTAGACATGGGAACCGTGTATCCGTGCAGGTTGATGCTCTAGCAAGTCTGGTCAGATAAACACATACAATCCCTAATAAATGATGATAATTACAATACATAAATACGCAGTTGAGGTTAAACCTCATGGATTACTTTTATGATGTCTTTACTACATTTCTGTGGCTTGAAAGTGGTAGTTGCGTAAGCTGTCGATGGAGTGACAGAAAGCTCTCAGATTTAATGGGAAAGATCTTCATTTGTGTTCAGAAGAAAAGTCTAAAGTAATTATAGACAGAATTTTAATTTTTGGGAGAAGTAAATCTTTAAATGAGTCAGAATATCCCACACATAAACTACCGTTCAAAAGTTTGAGGTCAGAAAGGTTTTATTCTACAAGGATGCATTCAATTGATCAAAAGTAAAAACATTTATATTGTTACGAAAAGATTTCAAGATTTCAAATAAATGCTGTTCTTTTGAAATATCTATTCATAAAAAGCAGCACAACGGTTTTCAACATTGATCATAATAATCAGAAATGTTTCTTGAGCAGCAAATCATCATATTAGAGTGATTTCTGAAGGTCATGCGACACTGAAGAGTAATGATGCTGAAAATTCACAGGAATAAATTACATTTTAAAACACATTAAAATAGAAAACAATTATTTTAAATTGTAATAATATACAGTTTTTACTGTATTAAAGAAATGTACCGATCCCTGACTTTTGAACGGTAGTGTATGCAAAACACATACAACAGAAACGTCACACTAAAGCTTCTACCGTACAAAATTCATCCCGCCACCAATTTTTAATGGTTGTTTTCTCCCATCCTCTTCTCTTAGAGAAAATCATTGTTCCTATGTTTCTATTTTCTCTTCACGTCAACCTGTCCTATCTTTTTTTATTATTATTTTCTACTTCTCCCCACCATAAATGAAAAGAAAAAAAATGTTCAAGCTGCAATAACTTTGAGCTGATGGTGCGTTTCTGGGAAACAGCTCAGAGTCGTAGAGACTGAGAATACATTTCACCCAATCAACAGCAAGCAATTTAGCTTATGATTGCACAACAGTGGTGTATCTGAGGCCCGTGACCTACCTGGCAGACTGCAGCCCAGGACTTCCATTCTCATTCCGATCCCGGCCGGAGACCAGCGCTCTGGATAGATGCGGATGAACTGTGCAGGCAGCTCCTCAAAACGTCTCAGCTCTGGGGTGTCATAGTGTGTGTTTCCCTCAAAAATCTATGGGGAGGAAAGAAGAGATTACACACACACTTACTGAGTTTAGACATCTAAACAGGAATCACAGAAGACTGTTAGTTAAAATAATTTGGATAGTACGTTTCAAAAATGCTGGGTTGTTTCAACCCAAATTTGGGTCAAATATGGACAAACCCAAATGTTGTGTTAAAAATGTAATTAAAAAAAATAACAGTTTAAAGTTGAGGTAAAATTTGAAATTAGATTTTTTAACCCAACATTTGGGTTTGTCCTTATTTGACCCAATTTTGGGTTAAAACAACCCAGCATTGTTTAGAGTGAAATGTTTTGGTTGATTCCCTACTGGAAGATCCCAGAAAATGGTTGCAAGGTTTTTAAGTTAGGCTACATGACTGATAGACTGGACTACCAGCTAGTGGACTTGGTTTTTAGCCTTGTAGACCATCTTAATCAAGATTGTAAGGACTGGATTTAAATTGCATTATTGCACTCTAAAAAATGCTGGCTTATTTCAACCCAAATTTGGGTCAAATATGGACAAACCCAAATGTTGGTTTAAAAATGTAATTAAAAAAATAACAGTTGAAAGTTGGGGTAAAATTTGAAATTAGATTTTAACCCAACATTTGGGTTTGTCCATATTTGACCCAAATTTGGGTTAAAACAACCCAGTATTGTTTATAGTGAAACATTTTGGTTGATTCCCTACTGGAAGATCCCAGAAAATGGTTGCAAGGTTTTAAAGTTAGTCTAGATGACTGATAGACTGGACTACCAGCTAGTGGACTTGGTTTTTAGCCTTGTAGACCATCTTTATCAAGACTGTAAGGATTGGATTTAAATTGCATAAAAAGTGCTGGGTTGTTTCAACCCAAATTTGGGTCAAATATGGACAAACCCAAATGTTGTGTTAAATATGTAAGTAAAACAATAACAGTTGAAAGTTGGGGTAAAATTTGAAATTAGATTTTTAACCCAACATTTGGGATTGTCCATATTTGACCCAAATTTGGGTTGAAACAACCCAGCATTGTTTAGAGTGAAACATTTTGTTTGATTCCCTACTGGAAGATTCCAGAAAATGGTTGCAAGGTTTTAAAGTTAGTCTAGATGACTGATAGACTGGACTACCAGCTAGTGGACTTGGTTTTTAGCCTTGTAGACCATCTTAATCAAGACTGTAAGGACTGGATTTAAATTGCATTATTGCACTCTAAAAAAATGCTGGGTTATTTCAACCCAAATTTGGGTCAAATATGGACAAACCCAAATGTTGGGTTAAAAATGTAATTAAAAAATGTACAGTTGAAAGTGAACGTTGAAGTTGGGTTAAAATTTGAAATTACACTTTACCACAACATTTGGCTTTGTACATATTTTACCCAATCTTGGGTTAAAACAACCCAGAGTTGTTTAGAGTGTGCAATTTAAAAATAATTGTTTTTAATACATTTTCAAATTTAATTTATTCCTTTGATGCAATGCTAAATTTTCAACTCCAGTAATGATATTTTGCATATGTTTATATTATGCTATAGACAAATGAAATACCTTTGACATGCTAGTCTTGCTATCCATTACAAAGTTCCAGTCTTTCCCATTCAGGCTGTGTGCAAGGCGATACTTCCGTACGAAAGCCCGGTTCTCAGAGCTGGTTCCTCCCTCACCGCTACGCGCTCCTTGGGTTATCACTCCTCGCACCATCTTGGGTGTCCCGAGGTCCACCTGGAGCCATTCTTCTCCAGCTATAGGCTGGGGAGGGGCAGGGAACCATCCGGATCTACTGGCCACCAGACGTGCCGCTCCAGGGGCCCAGTGAAGGTCCCTCACTGTGGACGCTGAGATCTGGGAGTCAGGGAGGAGCCCGGACAGCATTCCCTGGAGCTCTGAACATGGAGCATCTGAGACAACAGAGATCGAGATGTATACATGACTTCAGCCTTTAAATGTTGAAATGGGCATGTACCAGACACTTATATCCAAAGTTTCTTACAATGCACTTATTACAGTTTTACCAGGGTAATTTGAGGTTAAAGAATAGTTATCCTTATTAACCCTATGGGGTCCAAGGTTTATTTGGGGTCCTTGAGATGTTCTGACATCCCCTGACATTTGTGCTTTTTTCAGTTGCTTATAAACATTAATGGCACAGGTGAAATTGCACTATATTTAGCAGAAACAGGGCTACCATAATATGTGAGCAACATGTATGTACATGTTTGTATTTTTGAGAGAATATTGTTTATGCGTGGTTATTGAAAAAGCTAAAAATGAAAGTTTCTGAAATAAGGCCACAAAACACATACAAAATATGTGTCCACATTACTTTTGACTAATGGATGTTGTGACTAATGGATAAAATGGGTTATATTGTGAAAACATTTTTTGTTTGCCAAGGCAATATGCGAATGGGCGTGAACAGGCCAGCCCTCATCATGTGTAATTAGGTGATTTTAACCTGAGAGAGACAAAGACACGCATAATAACGAGCCTTTCATTCAGGTGAGTCAAACAAGTATTATTGTATCATATTTGAAACAAAAATTTCTAAGGACTCTAACTGATCAAAACTTTGCTGAAAAACCTATAGGACACTATCTACTACACCGCACGTTATCTGATTGAGAGGTTTTTTATTTTTTTAGCAAGCAAAAGGCCTTTAATAATAATCCTAAAAATGTCCACATTCAGGACGTTTTGCTGAGAAATCTTTATACAAATATAAGAATGACTTTTATATTATTAGAACTATTTCAAGATGAAGGAACATATTCCTTTTAAGAAATGTTTATTTGTGCATGTCTCAATCATCATTGTTGCATTGTATTATAAAAACTACAGATATTTTTACAGCTGATTTTTTTATTCATTGCATGCAAGTAGACTGCTATCCTGTTATAAAGATCTTTACATTACAAGATATCAAATTCATCAGACAGTTTTGTCGATATAAACATCAGTAAATGCACCAAATTGCATATTTTTGGACATCTGAATTAAAACTGAGATGATTTTCCTTCAAGTATGAGCTCCATATATATAATCCATAAAGCCTGATATGTCAAATATCATACTAAAAAAAAAAACATATGCAAACTTTTTAAAATATTTTGTCTAAAGCTTCATAAACTTATCCAGTGGGAAAAAAGAAGATATTTTTCTTTTATGTCATGTGTCAATATTTTTGTTTCACTAACAGACGAAAGACCTCATTGCACTGTATTGTAAAATGATAAGAAACGATGAGAGCATAAACAATCACCTGTAATCTGGCAACCATAAAGTTCAAAGCGTAGCGCAATGCCATTATTCCACGTCTGTGGTCGAATACGAACAAATCGGGCCAGAACTGGCTGAGGAACACGATTCAAAACCACCTCAGATGGATCAGTGTTGGCATGGAAAATCTGCAAAAGAGACAAAACACACAACGCAGATTAAACTTTCTGCAAAGCATCACCAAGTCTATTCATTGAGATCGCAAATGTGGACTTTTTCCTAGTAGGAAACATGTCCTTTCATGATATACCCATCTCAGATTTGTGTTTTTCTACATGAAATAGGTTACATTGAAGGACGTCTTAGTTTGATATGCACATTAAGAATGCATTTCTTTGCTATTAAGTTGCTTTTTTTTCAAAGACAGCCCTTTAAACACATTACAAATTAAAGGTGTGGACATTATAAACTGCATCGATAAACCATAACTAACTCCTTCTCTTATTCGCATACCTCAGAACCACAAGAGATATGACAATCTCTCTGTAAAGTGTGATAAAGACTATTAGAATGAATACCAGAGAAAAATGTGCAGTAGATAAGAGAAGAACTTCCCATGTAGAGTCGAACGGTTGACTGATAACTGAAATCTAAACACAATTTTAGATTTAGAAAACGCAAGTGAGCTTGAGGTTACATAACAACAGATGTATCAAAGCTGGAGGATGGCGCTTTAAAGAAGGATCCAATGTTTACTGAAAGAAGCACTGCATAAACTTCACAAAGAATTATACAACAGCCCCAATAAACAAGTTCTTATTGAATAGTAACTTGCATTTTATACACACTATTGACAGTTACTTTGTCTCTTTTTGTCCCGCCACGAACAAAACTAGCTCTAAACAAAGCCATAGCAGAATCAGCTACAGTTTTCCACATCTTTGAGCAACACACAGTAGCAGCATGTCTGAATGAATCAATGATTCATGATTCTGAGTGACTCACTCAAGAATTCTGTTGCTGAATTCTTATCCGCATACTACTATAATTACTTCTGCCATGGAAATATATGGTAAATGTAGTATGATAAGTATACTAGCATGCGGTTCGGAATTCAGCATGTCCCTTGTTTTGTAATGAATCAATGTTTTGAAAGAATCAAATAAGTGAATGATTCAATCTTTTAATGACTCACTGATTAAAAAGATGGCTCCTTTGAACAAATCGGATGAGCGAATGATTCAAAGACCCACTTATATGGACAGTCCTGAATGAAGCAGTGTTTTTGAATGAATGACTCGACTTCATAAAGCTGACCGTATTCATAAAGCCAGTGACTGCATCTGAAATGGGATAATTCCCTACTATATAGTAGCCGATAATTAGTATGTGACAAAAGACAGTAAGTACCCACTCAAGAGTTTTTGCGATTTCTGACACAGCCATCGACTTAACAAGTGACTGGATTCACAATGTGTTTTCTGTTCATGAGTCGGTTAAGGAAATTATTCAATGACTCAGTCATAAAGTTGGTTGTCACAATTCACCTACCTACCTACCTACGCCCTAACAGTATGTCCTGTTTTTGTAAAGGAAAAGTACATACTTTTGAGTGTGTAGCAGAAGCTTCAGGACATATATTTTCTCATAATTGCGTCTTTAAAGGAGTAGTTCACTTTTAAAAAAACTTTTGCTGATAATTTACTCACCCCCATGTCACCCAAGATGTCCATGTCATTCTTTCTTCAGTCGAAAATAAATTAAGATTTTTGATGAAAACATTCCAGGATTTTTCTCCATATAATGGACTTCAATGGGAAGCAAACGGTTCAAGGTTCAAAAGACAGTTTCAGTGCAAACTGTTCAAAGGGCTTTAAATGATTCCAGACGATGAATAAGGGTCTTATAAAGCGAAACGATCGCTCGTTTAAAAAATAAATAACAAAGTTTAAGTTTTATAAGCTCAAATGGTCGCCTTGCTCTGTTCTGTGTGAACAAATCTCCTCAAAATGAACAAATCTTTTTTGAGTAATTTGGTTCTTTCAACGAACAAAATGAACGAATTGACATAACTTTGTTATTTTTTTTTTTTAAATGAGCGATCGTTTCACTTGATAAGACCCTTATTCATCGTCTGGTGTCGTTTAAAGCCCTTTGAACAGTTTATAGTTTGCACTGAAACTGTCTTTTGGACCTTGAACCCCCCACCCCCACCACACACACACACACACACACAACACACTACACACATGCTCTTCCATCCATGTGAGACGTTTCCCGATATATGTGTCTTAGCCAACCGAAAACATTCCTCAGCTGAGCTGAAGTGTAACATAGGGCAAGATGGGCTGTAAGGGCTTTCAAAAGCGAACACACACACACAAGTATCCAGGCTCACTTACAAAGCTGTGACTATGACAGACACCAGTGAGGCAGTGAAACGGGTTGATTAAGTCAAGTGGCGCTAGAAAAAGTAGTGGATTAGATGAAGACAAACAAAGAGTCTATTGAGCTTGTTTTCACCACAGTTAAATTTCCCCCTGTTCCTTTTTCCTCAAGGCCTAAACCTCATTCATCCCCATTGTTCGCCTCATCCTCTCCATCCAGTGGCCACAAGTCACGTCCCATCGAGGGTTACGGGCTCTGGGCAGAGTAATCCATATGGAAGAATCCCTTTTCTGTGCTCAACGCTCAAGGCTACTTTATCAACTCTCTCTGTGTGTGTGTGTGTGTGTGTGTGTGTGTATTCCCAGTAGGGGAATTCGGCACACTCACAAAGGACCACAATCATAATGCTTCAATGATGCAGTGGCGGACGGATGGAGAGGTGGGGGGAAGGTTTTCTCAAACCCTTTTTTAAAATGCTGATCTCGAGTGTGTTGTGGCTGCTGAAGCTAGACAGACAAGACAGACGGACTAGACGGATGACCCCTTTCCAGATGCTGGAATAAGGCGCATTCAGCCATTCATCTCTGTGGCAAAACATTGTGGCAGCTCTGCAGAGCTCACGGATAACGACGGAAGAGAAGACAGAGGTTAAACGAAAGAGACTGGAGGAGGAGGGTGGGGTCTGAGAGATGATAACGTAGACCAATCAACAAAACGGAAAAATCACGGGGATGAAAATATCGCTAGGACAACTGGAAATATGAGAAAGAATGACCGGCCCATAGTCATATTTACTAAATGGCATATTTAATTTGACTAGAATGAACATGAGGTTGAGTGGGACAGAATTACACTCTGTTCAGTGCGACTCATTTCGGTTTACATTTTTCCTATAACCAGACTGAAAAAAAATCTGGTTTACTTTGAAACAATTTTCACTTAAACAAATAATAAATAAATAAATAAATAATTTATTTATTATTATTATTATAATAAATTTATTTAACAAATTAAATAAATTTGTTAAATAAGAATTAATAAATTTAACAAATAATAAATTAATAAATTTAACAAATTAAAATAAATTAAACGTGATTTTTGAAGTACTGTAGCATTTACTTGTTAAAAGCACTCCAATAATCCAATAAGCTTTTATAGTGTAAAATTACATTAATAATATATCAAATGTATTTGTAAATCCTTCATTAAACTGTTTGTGTAAATTATTTGTAAAACCGTCGTTACATTCGTCCGTTAATGTATATAACACATTTACATGAAAAAATAAATAAAAATGTTGCACTATATATGTAATTTCTATACAATTTGTAATAATGTCAAGACAAAAAAAGAATAATACATTTATTTTAAACATTCTATAACTCTTAAAACATTTTTGCATTAATTTATTTAACAAATTTCTGTGCAAATTATTCCTAAAAAGCATTTGCATGTGCATTTTTGCGTTTCATGAATATAGCGCTTTTTTTTTGTACCTGGGTATCATTTTGTTGTAAAAACAATGGAAAGATGTAGTTGCACACATTTTCACTAAAAAAAATGGGTTGTGAAAATGAAATGTAACCTAGATTCGTAAGCTCAAGAAAGTCCAACATGAACAAACTGTAATTGTAATCGTAAATGTCCCACTTTTTTTTTTTTTGTTCACATCAAATGGCATCTACTAAAATCTATTAAACACAAAAAAAGTCACAAGACATACGGACAAGAAATATGGTACAGTTTAAGAGCAGTCAAGTTCGAGTTGCATATTGTTAATGCATTCAGGTTTTCTTCACCTGCTAAGATCAAAGATTCCATCAGTGGTTCAGCGGCGATCTCTGACCCCTGTCAATAAGCCTCGTTACACAGTTCAAAGGTTAATTAAGATCATAAAGAGATCCGAGCAACGTGTGATGTCTGACCAAGTCAGCTTGAATAATGACCGTTTCCTGTACAAATCAATCGGTGACTATTTTTCTTTGTTGATAATGGGAGATCTTTCCTATAGGACTGGCCTTTAGAATAACAAGCAGAGGGATGCGTTTGCTATAAGAAAATGTTGCGCAATACATGAATCACCAGTAAATGATTAGTACTAAACCTTAAAGATGTGTTTTAAATTAAAATGGCACTGCATAATCAAATTTCAAATAACTATAGAGCTATAAGCTGTGCTTTAAGCCGTTTAAAGTCGTAAACAAGACCAAAATCTGCCTGACAACAAGAGTGTTGGTGGCGGGGCGTCCCACGGCAAGATGGTTCCACCCATCCAGTTAAACTAGAACGCTTGTGAGGGTAACTAAATAATTAAACCTGCCATGTTGTGGGTCTACGAGTGATAGATCATGAAATTATAAAGACCCTTTTCTACTGTCCCTCCAATGCTGTGAGGGGAAACCCTGCGTGAGGCCGTCTCCACCCCTGGGTCGGTCAGAGCAGACATCCCACGCAGACTGCTAGGGGACAAAAGGTCTCGACGTGTTTAAGTATTGATGAAAGTCCCGAAAGAGCACGTCTAGCCCAAGACAGGAGTGGAGATGAAAGTTGATGAAAGAGTAAATGTTTGTTTTATGAAGTCTGGTACCAAACATTTTCAATTTACATTTGAACCCTTGTGACATTAAAAAAAGAAAAAAAAAGAAAAACACATTGTTTATTAATATTCATATTAATCAAATGATTGCATTTTTTTGTTGAACGCATTTGACCTACGTTGCGTAACTGATGTAATTGATGTAATTACATTTTTTAACAAATACAAACCAAATAAAAATGTCTTCCGTTCTATAGAAATGATTAATAATATGATTAATGAAATGTCAAATAACCACAAAGTTAAATTTTTAAAGTCCTAAACCGAAAGTTGAAAAAATATATATATATATATATATATATATATATATATATATATATTTTTCCAATAATAACAAATAAAAAATAGTCTAAATAGAGTTGTCTAAACAAACAAGCAAACAAGTAAATATAAAAATAAAAAGCCAAAATTAAATACATTTTTCGTGAATAAGATTCAAGTGAAATATCTCTCCTACTCACCCGTCTTCTTAAAGCTGCAGTCCGTAACTTTTGGCGCCCTAGTGGTTAATAAACAAAACTGCATACGTCTTGCAGACTAAAATAGTCTGAATATAAACACTTATTATGGGTGTACCGCAGTAATTCACGATAAGACAAAAACACGGTTTGAAAAATGGATTCATGATGTACTCACTTATTATATACATTTTGTAAAGTTTGGACACAACGAAAAGTTACAGACTGCAGCTTTAACTTTGATGAACTAGCAACAAATACTAAAGTTGGACAGCCGGCTAAACCAAAATCACTAAAATGAAAATTTCTGCTAAGAAAAGAGAGAGAGAATGAAATGCTCTGACTACTGAACAATATTATAGATATAAGAAACGACAAGACTCCCGCTTAATCCAAATTTCTTCTCATCTTTTAGTTTTTCATTTTCCTGCATTGTTGTGTCTCTCTTTCCTTCTTTTTACACTCTCCCAGTCGGTGAACGCAGAGGCTAAATGCCTTTATATGGCATATTCATCATGTATCAAGTGAGTGTGTGACAGATTTATTACTTGCTGTTCACAAGGGATTTATAGGAATTTCAATAATAAACAGGACATGCTGCAATTTTTGGTGCTTGAGGAACCTTTTTGCCATTTTTTGAGCGATTCAATGCATAAATGCTGGGTGGTATATTGAATATTCATGAAATATGTGCAACGACTTTATTGTATAAATCAAATTAAGCAACAAAAAAAGTGAATATTGTGACATTTTAAGGCGCTTTTATCCTCAGAATAAGGTTACAATCATTACTTGGGTCATGACTGGCAAGTACATGAATGTTTTCGAAGCATTTCTGATTCAAATGTCAGTAGCATGAATCAATTCAAACTAAGTGAATCAGTTAAATAAAAAGTTCAAATTTGTTTTTTTTTTGTTTTTTTGTGTGGAAAATTCCCAATGGTCCATTCGAATCCTCTTGAGGCAAGAAATAAGAGGGAAAAAAACTTTAGCATGAACGTAAGTGCCATTTTTGGAGAGTTGGTGGCGCTGGGGGGATTTAATTAGAGATTCAAAAATATTTGTGCTTAATATTCAGACTGTCCACTACCTGCGTGCCAAATTTCACCATTTTTCAGCAAGCAGTTATATGGGCTGCCACTGACAAGAGTGGAAGGAGGAGGAAGAACAAGAACACTAAAGGATATGGCGTATAATATAATATAATATAATACACTCTCAGAAAAATAAGGTACAAAAGCTGTCACTGGGGCTGTACCTTTTCAAAAGGTACACTTTTGTACCCAAAGGCTGCCTATTGGTACCTTAGTGGTACATTTCAGCACCTAAAATGTACATATTAGCGCCTAAAATGTACATATTAGCACTTAAAATGTACATATGAGCACCTAAAATGTACATATGAACACCTAAAATGGACATATTAGGACCTACAATGCACATCTTAGCATCTAAAATGTACATTAGCACCTAAAATGTACAGATTAATGCCTAAAATGTACTTATTAGCACAGAAAATGTACATATTAACACCTAAAATGTACATATTAGCCCCTAAAATGTACTTAATAGCACCAAAAAAGTACATATTAATACCTAAAATGTACATATTAGCACCTACAATTTGTATATTAACACCTAACGTACTTATTAGCACCTAAAATGTACATATTAGCACTTAAACTGGACATAAGTTTACCTTTTGAAAAAGGTACAGCCACAGAGACAGCTTTTGTACCTTTTTTTCTGAGAGTGTACAATTTCCAGCCTCTAGATATTTTTTTTAATATAAATAATTCCATTATAAACTGAATATTGTCAAAAGGCTCGATACATCAAGAAACAATTTACCAACCCTCATCACTATATATAAATCATTTAGTAACTAGTATACAAACTAGTTTACCAATTTTCATCCCACCCAATATCATAAAAGTGATTTGAGACCAGGATTATGTTCGGATGTCTAATCCCAGACATGTCCGCAGGTCAGTACTACTTTCACGTGCGACTTATTTCCAAACAGGAGACTAATCTTTTAATCAAAAGCAGATCCACTAAAAAGACGACCAAAAGGTTAATCCCAGCACTTTTATTACACAGCGCCCCTGGGCGTAACGTAGAGTTAAAACGCATAAGCATCTTTCCGAGGCTCTGATTAAACTGTGGCCAACGCGGTTACAGTGGGATTAGTCGTCACGAAATGAGAAAGATGAACTTTCAAGTGGTGGACAGCATCAGAACAAACAAAGATTGGGATGTGTTGGGCAGGCGCGGTAAATGAAGCGACTGAGGGTGACTAGCTGGGCTAATGCAAGCCAAACAAAAGCATTTCTGAGTTTGCTCAGTTGTGTCCTCATCATAATTTGACTTTGCCGCAATAATCTTCACATCCCAAATGCTCTATATCCGTCTTAAATATTTTGTTGATGGAGTTACTGAGGGTTGTCCAAAGCTCTGTGATTGAATTTGGGAAATTCCTGCCTTCTTCAAAGCAAAAATCATATTAGTCCTAATAGGATCAGTCTAGAAATGAAATATTAGTCTTACTGGTCTTCAATTGGGACAAAATCAAGAGAAGAAACCCTGAATTCCGATAATGTATGAACACGTATCAGCGTATCCCAAGCTGGTCCAGGTGTGACCGGTCACGCAGGTGTGTTTACGCCGGGTAGCTCACAGGCATTAGGAACGGCCAGAGAGATAAGGGTGCATAGAGAGCCTCATTGTTCTCCGCCACCAGATAACCATCTCTCAACTTGTTCCCATGTCACTTTCTCTGTTCAGACCAACAAAGTTCACCTGGCTGGTACTAGAGTTACTTCTTCCTGCAGATGCTCGACTGCCTCCTAGAACAGCTTATGCTAATTCATCAAGTACGGATTTTTAGTGAAAACAAAAGTCTAATGATAGATTTGGGAAGGGATAGAGACTAAAATCTTTTAGTATAATGTAGTTAAACATAGTTCTTTGTGGATTGTTGTGTTTATGTGACCTAAAGCCTGCAAACTACCAGTGGTACACTTGGCATGCTTATTAAAGGGATGACTCACTTTGAAATTAATTATTTAAAATTAATTATATGTAGGTTTCCGCAGTAGTTTCAATTTTGAAGGTCAAATCGTTCTTTTCTGTCAGTAATATAATGGAGGTCTATGGTCACCACCTCAAAGAGCATGCACAGAGAAGTCCAAATTAAACATGATTTAAAGACTTGTAAATGTAAGTACACATTGATGGCCTAAGACATGAAATGAGCGGTTTGCGTGAGAAAACGAACAGTATTTACATCGTTTTTACCTCTGAGGGCGTGGGCGTTTCGGTCTGCACAAGCGGCGGAAGTGATCTCTCGAGCGGTTGCGAAAAAAATTCAATGTTGTCTGTTGATATAAATCATCTTCCATTGCGATTTCCATGTCTAAATATGTTTAGATCTTCACAGTGAGAGGTAACGCTTTCGAAATCTCTGTGTAAACAATGAGTGATGTACACGCGCGAGAGATCACTTTCACTGCTTTCCGAAGGCCGAAGCGCCCACGCCCTCAGATCACTTGGTTACAAGAGGTAAAAACGATATAAATACTGTTCGTTTTCTCACACAAACCGCTCGTTTCGTGTCTTAGGCCATCGATGTGTACTTACATTTACGAGTCATTAAATCATGTTTAATTTGGACTTCTCTGAGCATGCTCTTTGAGGTGGTGACCATAGACCTCCATTATATGACTGACAGACAAGAATGGTTTGACCTAAAAATATCAAAAGTGAAACCACTGACACCTACATCTTGGGTGCCCTTGAGGTAAGCTAAAACATACCAAAAATTAATTTCAAAGTGAACTTGGTATATTAGGATATTGCAGTGATGGTCTTTTGCCGCTTGTAAACACATAAATGTTTTGCACGGTCCTTGCCTTATGGTTTTTTCCATGCCGATAGATCATCCAGTCCTCTCCATTAGTGCTGACTTCCAGTTTGAAGGTGGTGACGTAGTAGGACTTAAGAGTCTCCTTGGAGACGGCTCCTTGGGTAGCGATCCCGGTCAGAACCTTAAGGAACTGAAGATCCACCTGGGAAAGGAAGGTGATTGATGAAAGTGGGAAATAGGAGGCAATAACAACGCCCGACTGATCGGACCAAATTTAGTTTCTTTTGACAGCCGATCAATGAGGATTTCTGATGTGAGTAATGAAGAGCTCCTTTGCAGTATATAAATCACGAACATGTTTTGGAAGGATGTGGATAACAAGTTTATTCATCCTAGTGACACCATATCTGTGGCTGGAAAAATAAACCATATCTACACTTCACAGTTCAGCATGAAACCCATATATAGAGACACTAAACAGGCTAACCACCTTAACAACATCTTCCTAGAATCATGGAAGTGACTTTTGCGTGGCAAAACAAATGCCATGCAAATGTTTTTTTTTTTTTTTAACTGGCGACCTCTAATAATTGCATGCATTTATGCAAATAAACAATTCTAAAAGATGAATAATTTATTAGCTTGTTTTTTTTAAATATGAAATTCAGTTAGTTAGCCTACATAGATGTACAGTACAAAAACCTTGACATTTTTTAATTTTACAATTTGACATTTTTATGTTAATTCATGATTTTGCCTAATTGCATTTATCATACATTGCATATATGTCCAATAATTCTTGATTTAACTGTATATATCATACCATTTTATATAAAATTTGCAATAAAAGTAGAATTCATCAAAATGATGCATCACTGGTCTAATTAAAGGCTCCTTGACCTCTAACACATGCCGGCAATGCCGTCTTTACTCATCTGTCACATGTAAGGAGGAAAGGCTCCCAGACCCTCATGCTATCAGGATCCTGGATGCAGGTGAGGGGTGTAAGGAGGGACGGTATAAACTCTGAAATCAATAGCGCTGGAGAAGGTTGCTAACAACGGATTTCTCTGGACTGTCCCCATCCATCATCGAGCAGTTAGCATCACAGCAACCTTCCATGCATCGTCGGTCTGCACCAACACAACAAACGCGGCGCTCAAGCTAAGGGGCGTATGCTGACGGGCAAGATGGAGTGCATTATAGAGGGTGCAGAATGTAGAATATACCACGTGTGTGTGTGTGTGTGTGTGTGAGAGAGAGAGGTTTAAAGTCAGAATTGCGACACATAAAGCCAGAATTGCGTGATATAAAAGTCGCAACTGCGTGATATAAAATCAGAATTGCGAGATTTAAAGTCAGAACTGCGTGATATGAAGTCGCAATTGCATGTTATAAAGTCAGAATTACATGTTATAAAATCAGAATTGCGAGATATAATGTCAGAATTGCGAGACAAAGTCAGAATTGCATGATATAAAGTCGCAATTGTGTGTTATAAACTCAGAATTGCGAGATTTTAAGTCAGAATTGCGAGACAAAGTTAGAATTGCGAGATGTAAAGTCAGAATTGCGAAATTTAAAGTCAGAATTGCGCGATATAAAGTCGCAATTGCGTGTTATAAAGTCAGAATTGCGAGATGTAAAGTCAGAATTGCGAAATTTAAAGTCAGAATTGCGCGATATAAAGTCGCAATTGCGTGTTATAAAGTCAGAATTGCGAGATATAAAGTCAGAATTGCGAGACATAAAGTCAGAATTGCGAGATATAAAGTCAGAATTGCGAGATACAAAGTCGTAATTGCTTGTTATAAAGTCAGAATTGCGAGACATAGTCAGAATTGCGTGATATAAAGTCGTAGTTGCGAGTTGTAAAGTCAGAATTGCGAGATATAAAGTCGCAAATGCGTTATAAAGTTAGAATTGTGAGATATAAAGTCAGAATTGAGAGACAAAGTCAGAATTGTATGATATAAAGTCACAATTGCGAGATTTAAAGTCAGAATTGCGGGATATAAAGTAAGAATTGTAAGATATAAAGTCGCAATAGCGTGTTGTAAAGTCAGAAATGCATGATATAAAGACAGAAGTGTGAGATATAGTTGCAATTGTAAGAAAAATGTCAGAATTGTGAGATAAATCTTTTTAATTCTGACTTTATATCACTCCATTCTGACTTTATATCTCGCAATTGCAACTTTATTTCTCACAATTCTGACTTTATATCTCGTAATTGTGAGATAAAAAGTCACTTTTTTTTTAATTCAGTGGCGGAAACAAGATTGGGCATGGGCATTAATCGCAGTTATATATATATATATATATATATATATATATTGTTTGTTTGTTTGTTTGTTTTTTTCATGAATAAGACCAATTGAACAAAATAGTACTTCCACCACCACATTGTTTTTCAAATGAAATAGTATATCATATATTATAAATGAAATGTTGCAGTTATGTCAAACCAATGGAAAGTAAAAGGCTCCAAAAGGGGGTTTTCACAGCATCTTCATTTTTGATAGTGTAATGTGCGATTGGCTCACCTGTATGTATTCCTTGTTGCTGTCCTCACCAGGCGTCCAGGCGTTGTCCTCGTTGTTCAGACGGGCCTGACGGGGCTGCCAGCGACCATCATAAAACGAGGTGGAGGCCGAAATCTGATCATCAGAGATCTTACTAGACTCCATTCCAAATGCATTGCTGCAGTGAAATGCTGAATGAGAAAGAACGATATTAAGACAAACTAAAACATTTACTTTTTTTTTGCTATTATTAAAATGAAATTATTAATAAGGACTTTTAAAATATATTTTATTTATATATTTAAAGACAACTTAAAGTTACAATAGACCATATCCACTATCTTAATAAACTACCCTATTTATACTTCCTAAATTTCTCTCAGAAATGTCACATTATGGGAGTTTATGTGCTGTGAATGCCATTTCATGTAATTTCTATGGAAGCTTGTTGTGACTTGTGACTTTTTTTCTCAGAAAATCCTTTTTTTTCTTGAAGTCTGCAATTCAGACTTCAAACTCACTGTATCTCACAATTCTGAGAACATTTTTTGATCGCAAGTTATAAAATTGAAAACGTGAATTATAAACTCAGACTTAAAATCATATAAATAGATATAAATTCAGACTTTTTTTTAGGCGACTGTGAGTTTGTATTTCGCAATTCTGACTATAACTCGTAATTGCGAGTTTATGTCAGACAATTCTGTGGGGTAAAAAGTCAGAATTGTGAGATATAAACTGACAATTGAGTGATATAAACTTGCTATTCAGACTTTTTCTTGCAATTGCAAGTTTATATCTCACAATTCTGACTTTTTTCCCGCAATTCTGAGTTTAGATATAACAAGAAATAAACTCGTAATTGCAAGAGAAGTCCAAATAGATAAAAACTCAATTCTGAGAGGAAAAAGGCAGAATTGTGAGATATAAACTTTCAATTGCAAGAAAGAAAGTCAGAAAGGTGAAATAAAATTGCAAGTATTACAGAAAACAAGCTTACATATATCTAAAAAAGTTGTATATGCATCAGTGTTTACTTACAGCTGCTGGGAAAGGCAACTGACATGATAATAAACTTTACCTTTAAAAATGAAACAGAACCAAGAAACACAAATTATACTTACTGTCACTAAGTTCCTTGTGAGTCATGTTATAGCGGGCAGAGAAACCATCTTTGGCCACAGCCATGTCAGTGTGGAAGGAAAGCGACAAAAGACCTGTAGAAGACTGGATCTCTGGAGGGATTTTCGTCCCACAGTATCGTCCAATCAGGGGTCCCACTGAACACAAGAAAATGGTGGAAAGGGGAAAATGAGCTGATCCCAGATCAGTTAGTGAGGCTAGAAGCGTTTCTCAGTGTGAAGTGGATCTGCTGAGGCATCGCGTGCCTCAAATTCCCCCAGCTCCATGGATTACCAGCTTTCCTCATGGTATTCCTCTGATTTCTCTCCTACTTATCCCTGATTTACTGTCCCTCTCCCTTCCTCCGGTGATCCCTGGATGTCAGCACAACAAGAGCTGAGTTTGATCCCAGATTGATAGCGTGTGAGATGGGACTGTGCAAGTAGTTGAGATGTTCACAATAGCATGACCGCTATCTTCTAAACACTATTTGTGCGACTTGATAAAAGATATGAGACGAAGGTAAGAGGAAAATCTTTGAGACATCAAACAATACATCCCAACATTCAAAAGTTGGGAGTTGAAGATGTTTTTGAAAGTCTCTTATGCTCATCAAGACTGAATTGATCAAAATATGGTAAACAACTTAGTATTGTGAAATATTACTACGATTCAAAATATTAATTTTCTTTTTGAATAAAGTAATTTATTCCTGGATTCCATGGAAAAGCTGAATTTGTAGTCTTCAGTGTGACATGATCCTTCATAAAATCATTCGAATAGCCTATGCTGAATTGGCAGATATCTATAACGATAAAGATACAGTTCCAAAAATTGTTTTTAATATTAAAGATGGATGATGGAATATATAGATGGATGGATGGATGGATGGATGGATGGATGGATGGATGGAATGGATGGATAGATGGATGGATGGAATATATGGATGGATGGATGGAATATATGGATGGATGGTATATATAGATAGATAGGATAGATCGATAGATAGATGGATAGAATATATAGATAGATAGGATGGATGGATGGATGGATGGATGGATGGATGGAATATATAGATAGGATGGATGGATAGATAGATGGATGGAATATATGAATAGATGGATGGATGGATGGATGGATGGATGGATATGGATAGATAGGATGGATGGATGGATGGATGAATGGATGGAATAGATAGATGGATGATATGGATGGATGGATGGATGGATGATAGAATATATAGATAGATAGGATGATGGATGGATGGATGGATGGATGGAATATATAGAGATAGGATGGATGGATGGATGGATGGAATATATAGATATATAGGATGAATGGATGGATGGATGGAATATAAAGATAGGATAGATGAATGGATGGATGGAATATATGGATGGATGGATGAAATATATGTATGGATGGAATATATGGATAGATAGGATAGATAGGATAGATCGATAGATGGATGGATGGATGGAGGAATATATAGATAGATAGGATGAATGGATGGATGGATGGATGGATGGAATATATAATAGATGGATGGATGGATGGGTGGATGGAATGGATGGATGGATGGAATAGATGGATAGGTGGATGGATGGATGGATGGAAATGGATGGATGGATGGAATATATGAATAGATGATGGATGGAATAGATAGATGGATGGAGGGATGGATGGATGAATAGATAGATGGATGATGATGGATGGATGATGATAGAATATATAGATAGATAGGATGAATGGATGGATGGATGGAGGGATGGATGGATGGATGGAATATAAAGATAGGATAGATGAATGGATGGATGGAAATATAGATAGATAGGATGAATGGATGGATGGATGGATGGAATATATGAATAGATGGATGGATGGAATAGGATGGATAGATGGATGGATGGATGGAATATATGAATAGATGGATGGATGGATGGAATAGATAGATGGATGAATAGAATAGATGGATGGATGGATGGATGGAATGGATGGATGGATGGATGGATGGATGGATGGATGGATGGATGGTGATAGAATATATAGATAGATGGATGGATGGATGGATGGATGGAGGGATGGATGGATGGATGGAATATAAAGATAGGATAGATGAATGGATGGATGGAAATATATAGATAGATAGGATGAATGGATAGATGGATGGATGGAATATATGAATAGATGGATGGATGGAATAGATGGATGGATGGATGGATGGATGGATGGATGATGATAGAATATATAGATAGATAGGATGAATGGATGGATGGATGGAGGGATGGATGGATGGATGGAATATAAAGATAGGATAGATGAATGGATGGATGGAATATATAGAATAGATAGGATGGATGGATGGATGGATGGAATATATGAATAGATGGATGGATGGAATAGATGGATAGATGGATGGATGGATGGAATATATGGATGGATGGATGGATGGATGGAATGGATGGATGGATGGAATAGATAGATGAATGGATGAATGGATGGATGGATGGATGGATGGAATATAAGATAGGATAGATGAATGGATGGATGGATGGATATAGAATATATAGATAGATAGGATGAATTATGTAATATATAGATTGATAGGATAAATAGATGGATAGATGGATGGATAGATATGTGGATAAGAAATAGATGCTTACCTTGTGGTAGACCGTCCCAAACGTCCAGCCAGTCGTACTTGCATTCTCCTTCCCCCATCAACAACGGGTCGTTTTCCAGGTCAAAGGTCTGGAAGGTGAGTGTGACCTCCGTCTGAGGAGGAGCGATGATGATGAAGGAGCACTCCAAATTATGAGGGTACTTGTCAGGGAAACCGGGAGACTCAATCACTCCAGTTGAAGCACTGAAATTACGGAAACAGTGCTCGGCTCCTGCAACACAAAAGAGAAACGTGTAATTCATCAGTGCTGCTTACTGCACACATTATGGCAGCACAGTTTGCTTGAGTAAACAGTTGTTTTTTTTTTATCAGAAGTCAAAGTAATGTCAAAAATTCTCAATATACAGAGTATACACATGTATATAACATACAAATACAGAAACGTGGATTTATAAATATAAATATAATTATATTTATGAGTGTTAAATGACTCATAGTTATATATTTTACACCTCATTTAATCAACTTAGCACAATATAAAGATTTATCCAGCTCAGAATCAATGAATAATCTAACATTTTGCTAAACGAAAACATTTGTTGTAAATATGTTTTACAAAATAGACACATTTCCTCAAGCACTCGTAAATCTTCAGGGATATTCTGGTGAAACGTTTCTTCTCTTGTTCAGCGGTGTGTTATTGTGCTGTATTCTGTGCATGAGTTTGCCAGACACTCGAGCGAGAGAATGTCATAAAATGAAAGCGTGGTTACGATTCCTGGCCTCAGAGAGCTCTCGCACGCCCCTCTCCCCCTCTAATTCACATTTCAACCTGCTGTTCAAGCTCTCCACTCCCCTGCTCGCGATGCCACCGCGTTTGGCACGCCGTCTGAATGCAGAACGAATATGAGGCAAGAGAGACAACGAGAGATAACACTAAACAAACAAGTCTAAGTGGGTGGCAGAAGATGGACGCAGTTTGTAAAGTATACAGATTATGTACGCTGCTCACCTTGAGCAAATATGTGGCCCATCATGCCTTGCTCTCAAAGGTGAGACAAAACTATATAAGGTGCTAACAGTGTTACTGGATCAAAGATCATTGGAGGATTGAGCAGAATATCATAGAAACTGACACTTATGATGTTCCCTGATGTTCGTGTTCAGTGTCAACATTTAAAGGAGTAGTTCACTTGAAAAAACTTTTGCTGATGATTTACTCACCCCCATGTCATCCAAGATGTCCATGTCTTTCTTTCTTCAGTCGAAAAGAAATTAAGGTTTTTGATGAAAACATTTCAGGATTTTTCTCCATATAATGGACTTCAATGGGAACCAAACGGTTCAAGGTCCAAAAGACACTTTCAGTGCAAACTGCATATTGTTCAAAGGGCTTTAAACGATTCCAGATGATGAATAAGGGTCTTATCAAGTGAAACGATCACTCATTTAAAAAAACATAATAACAAAGTTTAAGTTTTATAAGCTCAAATGCTCGCCTTGCTCTGTTCTGTGACACACGTTTGTGACTCTCCCCTTTGAACAGTTAGCAGTTTGTACTGAAACTGTCTTTTGGACCGTTTGGTTCCCATTGAAGTCCATTATATGGAGAAAAATCCTGGAATGTTTTCATCAAAAACCTTAATTTCTTTTCGACTGATGAAAGACAGACATGGACATCTTGGACGACATGGGGGTGAGTAAATTATCAGCAAAAGTTTTTTTTAAAGTGAACTACTCCTTTAAGGGGATAGTTCACTTTGAAATTAATTTTTGGTATGTTTTAGCTTACCTCAAGGGCATTCAAGATGTTGGTGTCTTTGTTTCCGCAGTAGTTTCAATTTTGATATTTTTAGGTCAAACCGTTCTTGTCTGTCAGTCATATAATGGAGGTCTATGGTCACCACCTCAAAGAGCATGCAAAGGCAAGTCCAAATTACATGATTTAAAGGGTTAGTTCACCCAAATAAAATTAGTCATTAATTACTCACCCCCATGCTGTACTAACGTAAGACCTTCGTTCGTCTTCGGAACACCAAATAAAGATATTTTTGATTAAATTTGAGAGCTGTTACTACCACATTGGCTCCTAAAGGACTGCCTCTTGACGGCCCAGAAAGTCAATGAAGAAATGTTTAAATATCCCAAGTGCTACCGTGGCTCAACTATATGTTTATCAAGCGACGCGAATACTTTTGTGCGAAAAAAACAAACAAAAAAACGAGTTTTATTCGAACTATTTCTTTTCTTCCTTGTAGGCCAGAACGAGACTTCCTTAGATTTCCACGACGCATCGCGAAGAATTGCGATCTGAAGTGGTGTAAGCTGGTGTGAGCAGATCGCAAATCTCGCGCATTGCGTCGTGGAAATCAAGGAAGTCTCGTCTGGCCTACAAGGAAGAAAAGAAATAGTCGAATAAACTCGTTATTTTGTTTGTTTTTCGCACAAAAAGTATTCGCGTCGCTTGATAACATATATTGAGGCCACGGTAGTCACTTGATATTTAAACATTTCTTCATTGCTTTCTGGGCCGTCAAGAGGCAGTCCTTTAGGAGCCAATGTGGTAGTTATACAGCTCTCAAATTTAATCAAAAATATCTTCATTTGTGTTCCGAAGACGAACGAATGTCTTACGGGGTTGGTACAGCATGGGGGTGAGTAATTAATGACTTAATTTTCATTTTTGGGTGAACTAACCCTTTAATGACTCGTAAATGTAAGTACACATTGATGGCCATGGAAGATGATTTCAATGTATCAACAGACAACGCTGATTTAAAAAAAAAAATATTTTAGTTCGAAGCGCCCGCGTCCTAAGATCACTTGAATGTTGCTGTGGTTACAAAATCGATATAAATACTGTTTGTTTTCTCACACAAACTGCTCGTTTCGTGTCTTAGGCCATCAATGTGTACTTACATTTACGAGTCATTAAATCATGTTTAATTTTGGACTTCTCAGTGCATGCTCTTTGAGGTGGTGACCATAGACCTCCATTATATGACTGACAGACAAGAACGGTTTGACCTAAAAATATCAATAAACAAGTAAAAACACAAAGCATGCTGCCTATTTATTGTAAAATGCTTAACTACACAACAAACCTATACAAACCTACACAACACTCGATATATCTAGAAAATAAATAAAAATGTGTATGGTGAGGTATTAAAATAATATTATATGGAAAAGAACAGCATGATCCTCCTGCCTAACATGTCCGTGTGTGGTTGTACAGTCTTACAGATTTGGAATTACATGAGGATGACATCATTTTTTGAGTCAATGATGACAGAATTGTCATTTGTTGGTGAACTGTACCTTTAAGGAGCTCTGAGACTGGCTCCTCATGTCTAACACGGCCACTAATCAGATTTTTCTCAGTAAAACCATGTGGAAATTACTTATGGTCTCCGTTGTTTGTTTTTCGCACCAGTGACACCATCTAACCAACGTATTTCCTCCACTGAAATGTTCCTTGTGGTAAACAGCCTATGTGGAGGGGAGCAAATTACCCAGAATTCTATAAAAAGAAGAGGCATGTCTTATAGGTACTTGTGGCGGCTGTCAAGAGGTCAGTGTCTCGTCGTGTCTAATGAGGAGCAGTGGACCTGTGCAACTCCAGGCCAAATGAACAGCAGGTTCCAGTATGTTTGTGACACTCAACACATACGTGAATGACGGCTGGTACCGCGGTAAATGCATGTGTTGGGTGCAAAAACCCTGGGAAGCCACACAAGCAGAAGGAAAGCAAAAATGAGATGCGATGTTGTGTAACAAACACACACACAATCTCACACAAGCTATCCTGCTTTTCAAAAGCTACCTTCGCTCTGACGCTCTCCCACACAGTGATGAAAATATCACTGCTGCAGCTTGTGTGGAGGACGCTAACACCATGCCTCCATATTACACAAAGAAAAGGGAACCTATATCAAGAGGAATGTGGATAATTTGCAGAAAAGTCAATTGCAAATGATAAAAAGAAGAGAATGGGGTAAGATGAGCCATGTTTTGTCCTGTAGGCCTGTGAATAAAAAAAAAAAAAGAGATTTTAAATGGCTGAGGACATTGTAGAAATCAGGGTGAACACTCTCAGAAAATAGGTACAAAAGCTGTCACTGGGGCTGTACCTTTACAAAAGGTAAACTTTTGTCAATTTTAGGTGTTAATATGTACATTTTAGGTGTTAATATGTAGATTTTAAGTGCTAATATGTACATTTTAGGTGCTGATATGTAGATTTTAGGTGGTAATATGTCCATTTTAGGTGCTAATATATACATTTTAGGTGGTAATATGTACAATTTAGGTACTAATATGTACATTTTAAGTGTTAATATGTACATTTTGAGTGCTAATATGTCCATTTTAGGTGCTAATACGTTCATTTCATGAGCTAATATGTCCATTTTAGGTGGTAATATGCCCATTTTAGGTACATTCCAGGTGCTAATATGTACACTCCAGGTGCTAATATGTACATTTTAGGTGCTAATATGTATATTTTAGGTGCTAATATACATTTTAGGTGGTAATATGAACATTTTAGGTGCTAATATATACATTTTAGGTGCTAATACGTCCATTTCATGAGCTAATATGTCCATTTTAGGTGGAATAAGCCCATTTTAGGTACATTTCAGGTGCTAATATTTACATTTTAGATGCTAATATGTATATTTCAGGTGCTAATATGTACATTTTAGGTGCTGAAATGTACCACTAAGGTACCAATATGCAGCTTTTGGGTACAAAAGTGTACCTTTTGAAAAGGTACAGCCCCCAGTGACAGCTTTTTTTTCTGAGAGTGAATGATGGCCAATTCTGAAATCAGTTTAAGAATAAATGAAACATACATCAAATTTCTTTAAACCAATGAACACTTAGGGGCAGTTCACACAGAATGCACTTTTCCATTACACTGGACTATTTTTTTTAACCAGGTTTTTAACCACTCGCGCCTTTTGCAGCGTCTTGCATATGACACGGCAAACTCAAAACGAGGCTTTCAAGTTTAAAGAAGTTCAACTTTTGAAATAAATTTGCTTCTAGAACTTGCTCTGACCTGTGTCTCATGTATTTAACTTGTTGAAATGTTGCGCTGGACTTTCCGGAGCTTAAGTTCAATGTGCGGACATCTGTTCTTTTTTCATGTGATCTTAATGCAAAACATTATGGTTTTATATTGTGGAAAAATGAAATAATTTTACCTATGATTGTAATATAGTAAATGTTTTTTGACATACAAAACCATGTATTAATCAAAATTAATTAACAATAAAAATATGCACTTTTATACATGTTGAAATCTTGCAGTTATGCATATAAAAAAACACAATATTTATATATTTTCATTTAACTGACAGTGGAGAGACCCAGAAACACTGAACAAGGACAAGCATAAGGAGAAGTGGGACATAACACAGGCAGGACACAGGGCAGGTTTGAACACTGTGAGGCGCATGCATGGCTTTTGGTAAGCGTTTATGTCTGTGTTTGTTCTAAATAAAGTTCCCTTACATAGTGGGTCTGTATGCAGTGGCAGTGGGTCGTCCCGTCAAAGTCTGCTTCTATTACTCCACTTGGCCGGCCGCCCCGCACGCTCAAACCCTGCCATGCATACCGCCACTGCATGACTGCATTGTGTGTGTGTAAAACGCAGTCACGGCGAGCATGCATGCATGAGCGCCCACCCTTACTGCTTATTAGTTCATGCTTATGAACACACCAAAAACAGCCTCTTCCTCCTCCTCGGGACATGCCTCCCGCTGCGCTACAGTGTCTGTGGCCCGCCTGTCACTACAGTTGACCGTACAGTAATGAAGGAGGCGTGGCAATGAAAGGGTTAGTTGCCGGGCAGAAACCGGGGTGGCGTGAGCGCTCACACTCAACGTTCAAGGGATTTCCCCCTTCTGCTGTCTGTCGCCCGTTCGACTCCCTCTATCTGACCTCTCGTGGGACCACAAAGTCCGTGTTCACTCACCGCATTATTCACGCATTTTCACCAGTCGGTCGAGATGCAGTGAATCTCTGACGTTTCTGGACTTCTGGGACGTGTGAAAATAAAAATAACACACATCTATCCGTTAAATTGGACGAATAAATGGAAAATTATCATTCTGCTAAGTTGAGCAAGCAGCAGGTTGGCTGTCAGTAGGCTACTCTTTACTTTTTTACAAATTGAATATTTTCCCAGAAGATTGGTTAGGATTTGCCATAGAGTTCTAGATTTGACAGTTGTATTAATAGATCATCTGTGCTTACAATTGAAAGCGCTGCCTCTAATTAAGCCAGTTTAAGTCTAAAATCTGCTTCTATGTTAGAGAAGATGAATGGAGAACAGCACTTGACACTTCAGCATAGGCATCTGACACACTAGGCTACTTACTATAAACTCTATAGATTATACACACTGTAAAAAAAATATTGTTGGTTTAACTTAAAAAAGTAAGTAACCTGGTTGCCTTAAAATCTGAAGTTGATTGAACTGGAAAAAGTGAGTTAATACAATGAAGGAGATTGATTTAATCATCCGAAACTTAAAATAATGAGTTATCTGAACTAAATTAATTATTTAAGTTGATTTGACAAAAGAAAAAATGTTGTGATAACAAATCTTAAAAATATATGTTTTTTTACAGTGCACTAACCAAAGACCGTCTCAAAATCACGGTTTGAAATCGCTGGTGTTTCACAAACTACCTTGTAACCAATCAGGTCAACGTGTGATTGACAACCAGTGAATCTCTAAGCTGCTGTGAGTGAGTGGAGGCGGGGCTCATTTGCATATTAGAACCACATATAGTGTACTGAATGAGGCAAGGGTGTGGAGTTACACTCTTAAAAGAAAATGTTCTACATAGAACCTTAAAAGGTTCTATCAGCACTACGTATTTGGAATTGGAACCCTAAAAGGTTCTATACAGAACCCTTTTTAAGGGTTCAATAATAAAGACCCTTTAAGGTTCTTTGTAAACAGGAAAAAATGTTCTATATGGAACCTTTTGAATTCATTGGTTATCATTTGTTTTGTCCTTTCCGGATTAAATATTTCATATTATTGACAAACATCAAGACCCTAAAATGAATTTATGAATGCATGTGAATGAAGATATGGGGGTTAGAAAACGTATATATTTATATCATTTTATGTAGTTAATCAATATCACACGAAGAGTGCCATTTCAGTTTTTCTCCTCCAAAAATCAGCATGATTAAAATGTGATATTAACAGTTTAATAAACAATTGATTTAATTACAACTACAAACTGATGCAGAATAATGTAATATATGAATGAATAATAACCTATAAAGAACCTTAAGGTTTCTTTCTTGTTATTATAGAACCTTTTTTTAGCATAAAATGTTCTTTGGAGTTGAGTAAAGAACCTTATGCTTCATATATACAGTAGAACCCCAATGAACCCTTCAAGCTATTTTAAGGCATGAAGAATTTTATTTCAAGGAAAGAACATTTAAATATGTCGTTTTGGTGATCAAAGATGAGTCGTAAGGGATAAAATGATTGACTACAGGGGCACTTTAAAAGAAAATTCTAAGAAATCCATCCATTTTCTGCCCATTTCATGCCAATGCTATCTGAAAAAGCTGGGTTTGCTGGCTTTAAGAAGAGGTAGTAAGAGCTGAAGACTTTAAATGTGGCGTTTTATAGGAGAAGAGGAAGCGAGACAGCGAGGCAGATGGCACCTGATTGAAAGCAACTGTTAAAGTGGTAGTAAATTCCACTGGGCAGCCAGGAAAGCCTCCAGACCACTTCTCCGGCACAGGTGGGGGGGGGGGGGGGGGGGGCGGCACTGATGTTACCCAGAGCGACAGAGACCTACGGCCCTGATCGCTTCTCCTTTAGCGCTTTCTTTTGAGTGTGCACTCAGAAGACGGCAGCGGCGCTGGGCCCGAAGGCTGCTCGGCGGGAAGTCTTCCGCAGTAACCGTAGCAACAGCGTCACGGTCATGTGACTGGGGCAGGAGGGGTTGTTGTGTTGCACATGCCACTCGGGGTAAAAATCTGGCCTCAATAAACTGGGGCAAAGAAATGGGGCAGCAAAGGGGGCCGGGATCGAGGAACATATGACCGTGGGAGATAAAGGGTGAGAGGTTGAAACAACTTTGCAGCAAGATTCAAACATGCAATTACTGTAAACCAGACATAATTATTATTTTTGGGCGAACTACTACGTTTAACAGCTCACTCCGCATCAGACAATGCTGTGAATGCATTCATATCAAATTGTGTCAGGAACACCAAAAGGCGTGCTCCCACTTAATTCCCAGTCCGTTTATATTCCCATCCGTTCACCAGCTCTTTCTATTTCTATTCTATTCGAATTCGTACGAGTGATTCAAAAGTGGCTAATTCGTACTAATTCATACGACCTCACTCGTACGAATTTGTACGATATGTCTAAACCCACGTGACGGTTATGTTTAGGGGCGGGGTCAGGGGTAGGTCATTCGTTCGAATTCATACGAATTGGCTAATTCGTAAAATATGTACGATTTAGCAAAATCGTACTAATTCGTACGAGTGAGGTCATACGAATTGTTACGAATTAGCCATCTAGTAAAATTCGGGTTGGCTCTTTCCGCACCCTTAAAGGGTTAGTTCACCCAAAAATGAAAATTAAGTCATTAATTACTCACCCCCATGCTGTACCAACCCCGTAAGACATTCGTTCGTCTTCGGAACACAAATAAAGATATTTTTGATTAAATTTGAGAGCTGTATAACTACCACATTGGCTCCTAAAGGACTGCCTCTTGACGGCCCAAAAAGTCAATGAAGAAAATGTTTAAATATCCCAAGTGACTACCGTGGCTCAACTATATGTTTATCAAGCGACGCGAATACTTTTTGTGCGAAAAAACAAACAAAAATAACGAGTTTATTCGACTATTTCTTTTCTTCCTTGTAGGCCAGAACGAGACTTCCTTAGATTTCCACGACGCATGCGCGAGAATTGCGATCTGCTCACATCAGCTTACACCACTTCAGATCGCAATTCTCGCGCATGCGTCGTGGAAATCTGAGGAAGTCTCGTTCTGGCCTACAAGGAAGAAAAGAAATAGTCGAATAAACTCGTTATTTTTGTTTGTTTTTTCGCACAAAAAGTATTCGCGTCGCTTGATAAACATATAGTTGAGCCACGGTAGTCACTTGGGATATTTAAACATTTTCTTCATTGACTTTTTGGGCCGTCAAGAGGCAGTCCTTTAGGAGCCAATGTGGTAGTTATACAGCTCTCAAATTTAATCAAAAATATCTTCATTTGTGTTCCGAAGACGAACGAATGTCTTACGGGGTTGGTACAGCATGGGGGTGAGTAATTAATGACTTAATTTTCATTTTTGGGTGAACTAACCCTTTAAAGTGTGTTTCTATTGCGCAAAATCTCCTTCAAAGTTTGTAACTGCAAACTTCAAAAGAGTTGAGGGACTTACAATTATATTAATTAGCCAAAATATAAAATGAATGAGCATGCAATGCGCCACATTTTATGAATGACAGGCGAGACAGTTATCAGTGGAGATTCTGTCCATGACCAGGCAAAGAAAGCATGAGCTAATCCACTTAAAGCTGCATGTTGTAAACGTTTTTAAGGTGTCTTGTCAGCACTGTTTAACTTTGGAGGTTTGAAACATGTTTTTTTGCTCTAAGCCAAGGAGCGATAGTCAGCCGTAATGGCCCTAAGAGATCATCTACATAATAGTGTGACTGCATGCTACCCGAGGGTCTGCCGGAAACGTGAACGGGGGTTTGATGTTCTCGCTCCCAGTGCTGGATAAGAGAACATGCATCGGAGGAAAGTGTTCACCAGAGATCATTATCTCTGCGACGCCTCTCCATATAAACAGACATAAACACTGAGACTCACCCACGCTACGCTAACACTTTCCCACAACTCCAGTGAAAGGAGCAGTTTGTATAGACAACAGGTCCTTTATCTTTCAAAACCTGTAAAGTCGGATTTTCTCAACTACTCTGCCTCAAAACTTGGATTTTAACAGATAAACAAGCATTATTTTGTGTCTTGCAGGAAAAGGGAACCGTCAGTCATTTGCCTTTAGTATCAAATAAATGTTAACATGAAGATTTTACACAAAACAACCAATGCAAGATGCTCCTAATGAGTTTAAAAATTATAATCAGGCTAATATTTAATAATAACACTTATATATTATAATATTAATCTACTTAACTCATAATTAATTTAAAAATATGTTTTATTCATTAGAAAAAAAATATTTAAATTAAAGATAAATTAAGAAAATGTATTATGATGATACTACATACAATTTAAAAATGCTTTATCTAATCAATAAAATTGTGGCAACAGATTACAAACAATATAATTAATTAAATTGAGCAAATTAGAATTGAGTAATAATTAATCAAATTATTCCTCAAAAGTTAACCATTTAAAATTAGTAAAGTTTACAACAAATATTTAACAAAAATATCTGAATAATAGACAGATGTCAAAGATTAATTAAGAACTCTTTATTTTAAATTGCCAACATTGAAGACACCTGATGTTAACAAGCAGAATCACTGAAGGAGAAAACTGTCATTTTAAAACAAACACCGATCATCAAATGTCAGGGTTTTTTTTGTTTTGTTTTTTGGTACGTTTTACTCATTTTAAATGGTTAACTTTTAAGGAGTTAATTTGATTAATTATTACTCAATTCTATTGTTAAATTGAATTAATAATATTGCTTGTAATCTGTTGCCACAATTTTTTGATTACGTAGATAAAGTGCATTCATTTTTACATATTTTACACTCTCAGAAAAAAAAGGTACAAAAGCCGTCACTGGGGCTGTACCTTTTCAAAAGGTAACCTTTTGTCCATTTTAGGTGCTAATAAGGACATTTTAGGTGCTAAAATGTACATTTTATTTGTTAATATGTACATTTTAGGTGCTAATAAGTATTTTTAAGTTCTAATAAGTACATTTTAGGTGCTAAAATGTACTTTTTAATTGCTAATATGTACATTTTAGGTGCTAATATGTACATTTTAGGTGCTAATATGTACATTTTAAGTGTTAATATGTAAATTTTAAGTGTTAATGTGTACATTTCAGGAGCTAATATGTCCATTTTAGGTCCTAATATGTACATTTTATGTGCTAAAATGTACATTTGAAGGGTTAATGTGTACATTTCAGGAGCTAATATGTACATTTTAGGTCCTAATATGTACATTTTAGGTGCTAAAATGTACATCTGAAGTGTTATTGTGTACCTTTCAGGAAATAATATGTCCGTTTTAGGTGCTAATATGTAGCCTTTGGGTACAAAAGTGTACCTTTTGAAAAGGTACAGCCCCAGTGACAGCTTTTGTACCTTTTTTCTGAGAGTGTAGTGTACATATTTTTTGTGATAACTAAAATAACATCACAAGTAACATTTATTTCCATCAAGAATATGGAATATGACCATGGTGTGTATTCCTACATGGTTGTTTATGAAATGAAATGCTACACACTCCATCAATTAGGCTTAGAAGAACTGTTGTCAAACATATCAGAATGTCAGAAACATAATAACCTCTGCAATAATGATCCATAGACTCTTAAGCATTTGCCTATTCCAATCCAAATAGCGACTTTCTTTGGGCTGGGCAGTGTATGTGTGTATACACCCACAGTATATTATTGATTATTCTGAAAGTCAGCATTACAGAAAAACGGCAAGTGATCAAATAAAACATTTACAAGTCATAAATCCATCGCTCTACACCCACACATGCTATATTAGCATCCCAAAAGAAAAAAGCATATCATGCCTTTATTAAAAGATGTTCTTGGGCTGTCTCTGGTTAGTGTAAAATGAGATTGTGGGCTTATCACGTGAGTCATACTACTAGAGTTAGCAACAGTATCTGTGGTAACTGTACCTGAGGGCAATGGTGATGATTTCAGCAATTACTGAGGTGAGGTGAAGGCTTAGAGATAGAATAACTCTGCTGTTTTTCCTATCAGCCACGATGAAGCCACGGTGCTTATGTTACCAGGCTAATCATCGCTGTTGCAAAACAACATTTATCGCTGCACTCCCATGAGTGTAAAGGCCAGGGCAATATTTCTGAAGGAACGCTGTAGTGCTAGTTAATGGTGTTTGCCAAGACAAATAACGCTATTACTTTTGCTTATACTTAGCTAAATGCAATACCATTAACTTACATTAAAGAAGGGACCTGAGCCATGTCAACAGTCTACAATATTATAAGAGAATAAAGGCTGGTCCTTTGGGAAAAAAACAAAACACCTAGCATCCACTATATATATATAAAGGTGGTCATTTAAAGTTGGTCTTGGCCTGTAACATAAATATATAACCACCGAGAACTCCCTGGACCCAATCCGGCAAAATACATAAACGGATGCCCGCACATTTTATGATGCCTTGTTAGTATACTTCTACAGTAAAATCCCTACAGATGGCTCCAAATGACTCCAAAGTCCACATACAAATTGCCAGGAACTCCAAACTCGAATTCCCCCAAGGACAGGAGATCAGAGTCCAATTAAGAGGGCATTCCTGGCATGCTCATGGAGGGATGAAAAGAGTTAAGCGTCGCCCCTCCCCGCCTTTCCTCTAAACTCAGTTTATTTTATTTTCTTCTCTCCCTTGATGTTTAATTGGTCTGGGACCTTTTCGAAAACTTTGAGGGAACGTTTAAGAACCAGCGTGTCTGACGGCCTTGCAGCAGGACGGAGGAGCCGCGACCTTCTGGAACCGCGAGTTAAAGGTCACGTGAGGTCATTCCGCTAACGAGATTTACAGCGTAACAAGAGCACCTCCAAAATCAACCCAGGCCACTCGTGACCCTCAAAAACCAGCCTGCTCCAATCAACCATCAATCAAAGAGAAAGACCGAGTGAGGCTTCACACATAAACACTTTTAAAGATTACTGAGCGACGAAAGAAAACAGCTAGAGGAAATGTGTTGCTTGTCTTCACATCTGGATGACAGTGATCAAAAAATAATGGCTATTTCCTTAAAATGTTCCTTAAGAAATAGTGGCTCGTTGAAAGGAGAAACTGGATTCATGATTTTTCAAACGGCAAATCCAAACATTTGCAGAATTCCTGTCAGCGGGACCTTCACAACACATCCAAAGCAGACACAACTGACACTGAGAGTGTATAAGCTGAATGTCACCACAGAATGTTCTCAAATGAGCTGGAAGCTTCACACCAAACTTCAATAAATAAATAAATTTGTGGTGTTTATAAATGGATTTTTTTTTAATATAAATAAAATAGCCATAAGTTAGTGTCCCATTGGCATGGCATGAGAAAGTCTAAGCACTTGTGTAAGGAAATAAAAGATGGGAATGCTTGAGCTGTTCAATGTCAGGAATAGACAATTTTCCTTGGGAAAAGCGTTTCTCAAATGATCCATTTTCTTAAAGGAGTAGTTCACTTTAAAAAAAAAAAATTGCTGATAATTTACTCATCCCTATGCCATTCAAGATGTCCATGTCTTTCTTTCTTCAGTCGAAAAGAAATTAAGGTTTTTGATGAAATCATTCCAGGATTTTCTCCATATAATAGACTTCAATGGGAACCAAACGCTTCAAGGTCCAAATGAGAGTTTCAGTGCAGCTTCAAAGGGCTTTAAACGACACCAGACGATGAATAAGGGTCTTATCTAGTGAAACGATCGGTCATTTAAAAAATAAATAACAAAGTTTAAGTTTTATAAGCACAAATGCTCGCCTTGCTCTGTTATGTGATGCGCATTCATGACTCGTTCATCAAAATGAACTCATTTTTTTCGTGTCATTTGGTTGATTCAACGAACGAAATGAACAAAATTACTCGAAAAAGACTAGTTCATTTTGATGTTCGAACAGGAGAGTCACGAACGCGCATTTGTGCTTGTAAAATTTAAACTTTGTGATTTATTTTTGAAATGACCGATAGCTTCGCTAGATAAGACCCTTATTCATCGTCTGGTGTCGTTTAAAGCCTTTTGAAGCTGTACTGAAACTCTCATTTGGACCGTTTGAGACCCATTGAAGTCCATTATATGGAGAAAAATTCTGGAATGTTTTCATCAAAAACCTTAATATCTTTTCGACTAAAGAAAGAAAGACATGGACATCTTGGATGACATGGGGGTGAGTAAATTATCAGCAATTTTTTTTTTAAAAGTGAACTAATCCTTTAACCACATAGGAGCAGCAGGATTGAGCTCGCTCACCAGTCTTGTAGATCTCGTAGCGCAGGGAGAATCCAGCACCCTGGTGCGCATAATCAGACACAAACTTGATGTGGATGACGGGACCGGAGGAAATGATGGCAGGAGGAGCGATGTTACTGCAGTGCTTTCCCAGCAGCTCCGCAGACTCAGAATTCCCATCTCGGATCTCAATGAAGTCATACCTAAAAGCAGAAAACAGTGCAAGCTTAAATGCTGATTTTTAGATTTGGTAGCATCCTTAAAGGAATACTCCACTTTTTGAGTTTTACAGTTGAGTTTTACCATTTTCGAATCCATTCAGCTGATTTTCTGATATTTAGAAGAATATATCAGTAACCAGACAGTTTCTGGTCTCATTGACTTCCATAGTGTATTTTTTTTCCTACTATGGAAGTTAATGGGACCAGAAACGGTCTGGTTACTGACATTCTTCTAAATATCCGGAAATCGGCTGAATGCATTTGAAAACGGTGAAACTCAGCTGTTTAACTCTGGGGGAGTTGCAAAATGAGACTATTTCCAAAAAAAAAGTGGAGTATCCCTTTAACATTGCAAAATACCCAAATTTGTGTAAAAAAAAAAAATGTATCTCAAATTCTCAATATAAAGTCAAATATTTCTTCCAAGACCAAATGATCTGAGCTGCTATCCACATTTATTGTATAACTCTGTACTTTTTATGGCGTGTCAAGTCAACAGTTAACCCTAAGGAAAATCTCCTATTTCTCCTAATGCAAAGTACTGTAAAATATTTTTAAAAAGTTGACATCTAAGCATAACTGAGATTTCCATAATTAAGCCTTTTAATGGACAAACATGAAGTGCAATGCAATATCTTCTGCTGGGATGAGTAACTGTGAAGGAATTGCTAGGAGTTGTTTTAATTTGAGCTGGGGTGACCTTTGACCCTGAGAGGACTGCTGCCTTATCACAACAAACACACATTTTTTCATGTCACTTCAGAGACTGACTGAAGGAGCTGAGACAATGACCACCTGTCCAGCCAAAATAATCCCTTAATGTCCGTTGCCCTCTTCTGCCAAAACACTTCACACACAATGTCTAAATGAGGCAAAAGACTCCCAAAAATCCAGCCGGCTGTCTGCATGAGAGCTTCCTTATAATAAATCTGGCCATAGAGAGGCATGAGTCAGACTTCTTCTCACACCTCAGGAATGCTTGCCCCATTTAACCCCTAAACAAGAACAAGATCCCTGTGAACACACGCCATCATTCCCAACCTAACTGCTTCAGAGCTCAACATGCTGACCAGACTTCCTCTGTACCGAGAAAATGCAGCTTTAAAACGACCCCAGTCTTTGTAGGAGGCAGACGAGTTCCTTCAAAATCCTGCAAGTTTAGATTGAACTTATTAAATAAATAAAAACTTTATATCAATTAATTAAGATATGTTACAGCCTGGTGCCAATCGAATCCAAATCAAACGATTCTTTTGAAACAATTCAAATAAATAAATCAGTCAAACCGATATAAATCACGAGATCCTCATGGTGTCACAACATTGTTCAGAAACTCAAAACCACAATGATGTGAATGAAAGTGTCTGAGCTTTATTTCTACAAAACCACTAAAGATTGAAGACATGATGATTTGCTGTTTTTAATCTTTGCTTGTCGATCGGCACTCAGTTATCCATGGTTAAGCCACATAACTGCTGGCTCCACGTCACTGTGTGTGTGTGTGTGTGTAAACCTGACACGGCCCCGGGCCCCTCAGAATGACATAGAGAGGCAGGTGTGTCTGACTCTTCATTTCTCTGGACCCCCCTGGCCGACCGCACACTTGGAGACTTCAGGTACAGCGAAGTATATTTAGACCCAAGACATCTAAACAACATACATATTCACAAGAACGTGCACATATCTACAGTATGTACAGCATCTGAATGCATAAGAGATGCACAAGAGTTTTATAATATGCTATAAACACTGTCTGAACAAAATATCACAATCAAACTGTACAAAAGTCTTTTGTTCAATATCACACAAAGATAAGGACATATAAATCATACAATCTAATTAGAAATATGATCAACTAACCGTATCCTAATGTGAATATGATCAACTAACCGTAGCCTAATGACTCCAACTTTAGGAAACTTAATGGCTTGATCAAAATCATCTTTGTGTTTGAGAATGTTTCATATATATTTTGAATGTTTAAAGTAGTTCACTTTTTTTTTTAAAAAACGTGCTGATAATTTACTCACCCCCATGTCATCCAAGATATCGATGTCTTTCTTTCTTCAGTCGAAAAGAAATTAAGGTTTTTGATGAAAACATTCCAGGACTTTTCTCCATATAATGGACTTCATTGGGAACCAAACGGTTCAAGGTTCAAAAGACAGTTTCAGTGCAAACTGCAAACTGTTCAAAGGGCTTTAAACGATTTCAGATGATGAATAAGGGTCTTATCTAGCGAAACGATCGCTCATTTAAAAAAAAAATAATAATAATTTTAAGTTTTATAAGCTCAAATGGTCGCCTTGCTCTGTTCTGTGATGTGCTGAACGAATCTTTTGATGAAGAAATGAAAAAATCTTTTCCAGAGTCAAATCGTTCATTTCGTTCGTTCGTTGAATGAACCAAATGACAAAAAAATTTGGTTCATTTTGATAAACGAGTTCGAACAGGAGAGTCACAAATGTGCATCACAGAACAGAGCAAGGCGACCATTTGAGCTTATAAAACTTTTTTTTTTTTTAAATGAGCGAACGTTTCGCCAGTTAAGAACCTTATTCATCATCTGAAATCGTTTAAAGCCCTTTGAACAGTTAGCAGTTTGCACTGAATCTGTCTTTTGGACCTTGAACCGTTTGGTTCCCATTGAAGTCTATTATATGGAGAAAAGTCCTGGAATATTTTCATCAAAAACCTCAATTTCTTTTCGACTGAAGAAAGAAAGACATGGATATCTTGGATGACATGAGGGTGAGTAAATTATCAGCAAGTTTTTTTTTAAAAAAGTGAACTACTCCTTTAATATATCACCCAGCCTCTCCCCAGACGACTTTTGGGAACAAGCTTTCTAAAGTACAGCTATAGTGAGGAAAGCCACACACGCACAAACTCTCACTCACTCACTCTCTTTCTGTGTCCATCTCACCTCAAACACTAGAAAAGCTGGGATGAAGGCTTGTAAACTGTGTGCAAAGGTAATTAGGTTGTAATTGATTTTGTAGGGGCTCTTGGTTCCTGGATTAGCAGTGACAAGTGAGTGTGTCAAATGTGGATATTGACCATCTCTGGACGCCTCCACTTGGCTCCGGTGCATTTCGAGACACGCTTGAGAGTGGAAACAAACCAGGATGCCTATTGATCAACAAAAGCGCCTGGATCACTTATTTACCATGCAGAAAAGAAGGCCTCAAATCAAGTGTATCAATTTTACAGCAATTGTGACTGAACGCAAGAAGCCTTTTCTCATTATCACCGCAATAGAACGTCGTTTTATAGGCGTGCAGCTCAAATTGTTTACCGCTGTGCAATAGAGCTGTGATTATGCATGCTAATTATGCACGATTCAATGGTTATTCAGGTGCTACAGAAGGCAATGAAAACTCCCAAGACAGTGGTATGTCTGTAAGTGTTCGCAGGGAAGAGAGGCTTGACATGAGGAGGGCAAAGGCCCTGTGTCCCTGTCTCATGTTCAGACATGTCTTCCTCTCCAATCTCACTTTCTGTCTCCTCTCCCCTCCAGCCTCTTCACTGCTAATTGCTTTTCACACCTACGGTGTTTTTCAAGCATTTTTTCCAGGCCTGCACAATCCCCCGAGAAGTCACTATCTGCCCTAAAGAGCAGTTTGTCTGGAGAAATACACAGACAGACAGATACACAGGGGTACGGATGCTACTATCCTTGTTTGTCTTGTGCATATACAGTATACAGCGTGTTTGTCTCTTGCCAGTGATCAAATAAAAAAAAGAGAGATGTGCCCTGGTGACACTGGGCGTAACACAAGCCTGGACCCCATTAATCTCTGAAACGCCTGAAACCAACTACCTACACAATAAACAACACTCCTGCATGTGTTCCTTAAATCAAAAGACCCTCCGGCTTGGAAAAAAAATCACTGGCAGTGGCAAATATTATATTTGGCTCAGATGCCCATTGCACAAAAATAATATGTGAGTTATATTATGTATAATGGACACTACTACTAATAACATGTTCTACTAAGTACCTTATAGCAGCATATATACATACAGACATACAGATTGATGGATGAAGGGACGGATAGATAGATAGATAGATAGATAGATAGATAGATAGATAGATAGATAGATAGATAGATAGATAGATAGATAGATAGATAGATAGATAGATAGATAGATAGATAGATAGATAGATAGATAGATAGATAGATAGATAGATAGATAGATAGATAGATAGATAGATAGATAGATAGATAGATAGATAGATAGATGGATGAATGGACGGACGGACGGATATACAGACAGACAGACAGACATACAATAGATAGTCACTTCATGCATAGATAGATAGATAGATAGATAGATAGATAGATAGATAGATAGATAGATAGATAGATAGATAGATAGATAGATAGATAGATAGATAGATAACCCAAACCCTTCCTTGCTGATTCCTAGAAACAAAACTTAGCTAAATTCAAACAGCTATTATGATTGGCTGAATGGCATATCTTTATTAAGAAGACGCCCCAGTAGCTCTCTCTTTCTCAAACTCAGCTCAGTGGCTTTCAGAATATAATTCAGTCTAACACACAATCACATTGGCTTTTCAATATCAAAAAAAAAAACAAAACAAAAAAACCACAATGGCCACTCATTTGAATTCTGCCATGCTTTTAGGACAGCAGCCCCAGGACGTGCTCCAGGACGGCTCGTCAACTGGCCAAGACACTAAAATTGAAATTAAATAATGCTGAGAGTCTGCATGGAAAGCTGCACGCTCGGCCCCCGGGGGGGCTGCCTAATAAGTTATAAGTGCCTGTGAAATATTAAATAGATGCCAGAGAGGGTTCCCAAGAGGGAGGGAGGGTTGCCATCTTCAATCCGGTCGGGAAACAAATAGCATAGCTGTCCGATACAGCGCTGACATTTACAGATGACTGGGGTAGACCTCAGGAGCCTGAGGCTTTCATAAACAACACTAAAATGGCTATGAAGCAACATTTGTGTGTGTTTTTTCCCCTCAAAACTCACACCTTA